>JAGDQP010000530.1:18507-153184 GCA_022664845.1 Lepisma saccharinum | reverse complement strand
GTTACAATTGTCAACAGTCGATTTTGGACTCCAAGTTGGCAACCCTGTATCTCTTACACGAAGCGGAATTCGATAATTTGCCAGAGGACTTTTCTTCTCATTTTGATTTCAGGAATCATCTCCCGAAAATAGATATGTGGAGGTTAGGGCAGTCAGATACGGTGATTTTTTTTTACACACTCGATTAAATCGTGCTTTTCTAAGCTTTCGAAAATAGGTCTTTCTACGTTGAGACGCTAGTCAGTAACTGAATTCTTCCTGCCTTCGATTTTGGCGACTTGCTCAAACCACTAGGTTTGTAACCAAACAGAGTTTAAACAATATTATCTGAGGTTGGATGTACTGAATGGCATACAGCACGCAGCTCACAACAGCTTGCCGTTTAGTTACCATGGAGCAGTGGAGTGGTGTGCAGTGTGCCTTTGCTGTCAAAGCATATTACAAGAATGGCTGTGTGGAGGACCCGCGTAAAGAATTTCGGCGTTATTTCAAGATTGGACGGCATGGTCATTATGCGTCTGCACGTACAATTAACACATGGACCCGCAGTTTTGAGAAAACTGTGTTGTGTCATCGAGAGGTGTTATAATTCTTTACTTCTTTGAAGATAAACATGGGCTCACGACCACTGTAATGTCTGTTCTGTGTGTTAGCATGCTCGGAAACTATGTCACATATCAACTGGCCAGGTTTGCACAACAGATTGACAACACTTGGTCGCAACAAGAGGGAGCAACAGCACACACAGCACGAATATCGATGACAGCTGTACGACAATTTTTTGGCAACCGTGTCATTTCAGGGAACGATGATGTTGCATGACCTCCAAGATCACCTGACGTCACAGCATGTGATCTCTGCTTGTGAAGTCACCTTAAGATGCATGAACCTTAAGACCCTCGGTTTATCGTACCCGACCAGCTATGACAGAAGAACTTCAGGCGGGAATACGAGACGAATTTGCAAGATTCCTGTTGAAATGTTATGTTCGAGTCATGCACAATATTCCTATTTCCTAAGAGACTGCAGAAATGTCTCCGCAGACAAGGTCTGATATTATCCTCAAGAAATAACTTAATGGTATGAAATTCAACAATGCCATACTGGTACACTGGTTTCAACAAATGTTTATATCTTGATTGATTAATTTTCGTTCTAAAATGTTCTGTTCTTTTAAGTTACCCTGTACATCAAAATAAATGCAACTATAATAAAAACATAACATTAGCATCCCTAACAACTATCCAAGGTCCATTACACTTGAATGGTTGAAATTGGTACATATAACATACGTATCACAATCATCAATATCCCTAGACAGGTAACACTAGGCTGGTCATACTTTATTTCTTTAATCTGAAACTCTAGTAGCGTCGATGTTTTTCTTTCCTAATTTTGCTTCAGTCAAACTAATGAAAACGTAAAGTTTATTATTATTATTTCACTTTCTTGTAGGTGTGTATGGAAAGCTCGAGGGCTACCAATATATTCCTGGATTGGGCGTATATAAATTTCACAGTGATGTAAAATCCTGGACGGAAGCAAAGACTGCGTGTGAAGCGGAAGGATCCCATTTAGCTGTAGTTAACTCTCAAGCAGAATCTGAAGCATTCAAGAATATGTTTCCATCTCCAGCGGAAAAGCATTTCGCTCACGTGGGATTTTATGATAAAACACCAAAATCCAGTTCTCGGCCAAGAGAATTTGTTACAATTTTTGGTAAGTAAGGAATTGAAAGTATTATTATTATATCCAAAGTTGAAATGGAGGCAACTTCCGATTTTTTCTGTACATCAAGCCTCTGTAGGTAAAGATAAAATTGATATTAAAGAATGAAAAGTATGTGACTGCACCGGGGATCGAACGCGGGACCTTTGGGTTACCGTCCCAATGCGCTACCAACTGCGCCACCCAGTCGACCCCTTTGAATTGTATCTGTACCTACAGAGGCTTGATGTACAGAGAAAATCGGAAGTTGCCTCCATTTCATCTTTGGATATTAATTCTTCCGTGTGAGATGTTCACCATTATGAGACACAGGCAAGTCCAAGCACAACTAGGAGTTGTGGTACTCTCCAGATGGTTTCGAGAGAGAACATCGACAGCATGAGTGAAAGGTGTGTAAGGGAAAAGGGGTCGACTGGGTGGCGCAGTTGGTAGCGCATTGAGACGTTAACCCAAACGTGCCGGGTTCGATCCCCGGTCCAGTCACATACTTTTCACTCTTTAATATATATTATTATTATGTTGATTGTCTTATGATTGAAATATATTTATTAATTATATCTACTTACTTCAAGCACTGGCTACTATAATACAAGGGTGATTAAAATTTTCGAAATATTCTAGTCAGTTTCTTCATGAAAACCGCCTGGCATTCAAAGTAGAGAGCGCGTTATGCTATCCAGACTGAAGTTATATTTCGGAAAGATTTTGGATCTCACGCCGATACCAATTCCTGCCCTTCGAGGCGAAAACTCTTGCACGGCAGCTTCCACTTCCTCTTGGCTGCTCAAATGTCGTGATCGCAGAATGTGAGCCATCGATCAAAACAAGTAATAATCTGATAGAGCGAAGTCTACCGAGTGTTACAGCGGTTAGATTCCCTAAGGTTTCGGGAGCTTATTCTAGGTCGTTCTAGCAGTATTCTCTTGTTCAAAAAGCACTCGCTTTCAGTTGACAAATGCTTGGTATTTTACCGCACAATAGAAAATATCCGCTCCGGAGCATAAGTTTGTCATGATGGATCAACCGTCCGAAACCAGCTCGTGGTGAGTTATTCCCTTATAATTCCACCAAACGCAGGTCCTTTCTTTGACGACAGGTTTCGGTCCTTGTTTAACCACTGCTGATGCATGTTAGGATTATGGGAAAATATCCATTTTTCAACAAATGTAATTATTCTCTTGATGAGTTGCAAATCAAATAGGTTTTCCAGAAATTATTTTTGCAAACATTCACTCGCCGCTGTGCTTGAGCTGGGGTTAATTCGTGAGGTTCAGTGCGGCAGCTCCGGGTGGTTTAGCGAGGTCGTAAAAGCATGCTGGACTGTGAGATACTGAGCTCCTCTGCTACTCTTTGGGTATTGGTGCTCTATGATTTGGCGCACGGCCTCAGGATCCACGGTTTTCGCCCAACCTGACTTTGATTGATAGTCGAGGTTCTTGGACCCGGAGCGAAATATCTTAACCGTCCGCTTGCCACGCTATTATTAACTGCACATTCACCTTTCGCACTACAAATGTTTCGTGTTGCTCCCGTGGCGGTATGGTCCAGTTCGTACTCGTACAGCATAAGTTCCCAAATTTTACAAACATTTTTGCATTTCACTTCACACACAGAACGAAGCACTGTAGTGCACAACACTTGACAGAGTCAACTACTACATAAGTCACCCGTTCCAACAGGACCATCGAGACTTTGAGCTGCTTCTGTAACGTGATATAAGCACCACAGATGATACACGTAGGTAAATATTACAAAACCTTTTCCTCACTTTTGTGGTTAGATTGTGCACACAGTTAATCCAATATATGTACTCACAAGAGGCACTTGCGAAACACCTTGTGTATGGTTCAATTCCAGCAGGTTTACTTCCACTTTATTTTAATGTCGGTTGTCCAAACTTTACCACAGGCTATCAAATAAATTATCTTTCATGCTCCAACATTCAGTACCGTTGGTTTTTGCCAAATAGACTTCCGTCAGAAGAATAGAAGGAACATCGAAATACAGACATGGTTTCGAAAGGAAATGTGGTTGCAAATAGATCTACCAAAATCAAGAGGAAGTGGGTCCAAGAACGACAGTAATGCTGGCAGATTTTTTTTATCCGACCAGTTCTGCACATATTACTACCATTCAGCTCGGACTCTCTTCTTGTTGCACCGTTGCACAACACCCACATTCTTAAATTATTTAATTTTTGTTTCAATGTAATAATATTCTACCCCTCGGTGTTCAAAAATGCCAGTTTCTTTTTAGGCAAAGAAAAAATACCTCAAAAGTACAAAGTTTATTCTTGTTGTAATTCGCGTGCACCTACTTTTAAGTCTAGCTCGCTATATAGGCTTCCCCTCCGGTAGATATTGGACTGACTTTTCTAATACCAATTAGCACAGATCTTGAGAAGTTGTACTGCAAAAGCAAGCCGAATGATTCTACTCATTTCCCCTCCTTAGCTTTTCATTGTTTCCACAAAATGGCATTTGTGGCGCGCAAGCGAGAAGATCTTCTCCCAGAGTGCAGAAAATCGTCTGCTAGTCCCCTTCATTTACTCGCAGTTGCTCTGTGTGTGTGTGTGTGTGTGAGAGAGAGAGAGAGAAAGAAAGAAAGAGAGTGAGTGCATGCGTATGTATGTATGTATATGTCTGTGTGCGTCTGAGAGAGAGAGAGAGAGAGAGAGAGAGAGCTGAGAGAGTATGTGGCAGCATTCAACGGGCTGAGCTCTTACTGAGCGTTCACCGAAATTGTCCTTTGAATGCCACTGAGATTTTCCGGCTCACTGTGAGCCGCCGCCATTTATTTAACCTAAAATGTTCACGCTCACCTGTGAGCCGGAAGTTGACGCCAAGTAGTAAAAGAAGACGTATCTGTTAAATATATAGAGAATTCTTTTGTTGGGCGTATAGAAGTTAATAAATGGTGTCTATGAATGTCGAGATGACTTTAAAATAATGCAATAAACCTCTTAAAGAAGAAACGTTACCTTTATTGGTAAACATACATCGACAATAACAAGAAGTACGGAGCGCTTTACAATATTCAACTGTTCCTTTAGCTCTACAAACTTCTTGTCATCCGAAAGATTTCCAATCACAGAAGGCTCACTGAGCGCTCAGCCGCTCAGCCCGTTGAATGCAGCCCATGTATGCGCGACTCTTGAGCTCTACGTAAGGATACTGGAGTGACTGCTTAGTGTCGAAAGATAGACACCAGAGTAAATATTTAAACTCGTATATCCACTTCCAGTCTAATCCAATGTAAACCAAATTTTCAGTTTAAACTCTATTTTATACGCAACTTGTCGCCGTGCAGCCCGTTTTTATTTAAATTTAAATTCCTAAGTTATTCATATAATAGTATACCGTACTCTGCATCTAGTAGAAAATATTGCAAATATTTTCGTTTTTTGCAAGAATTAAGACATAAATAAAAACGGGCCACACAGCGATATCAAGGGTAGAGAGCTGAATTAGAACTGAAAATTTTGTCTTTATTGGTTTAGACTGGAAGTGGACAAACGAGATTAAGTGTCCGCTCTGCTTCCTGGCTTCATAAAGGACACTTAATCTCGTTGTCCACTTCATGAAACTTTTGACAGCATCAGCAGTTAGTCCAGTATCGCTTTCAGATAGAGCTAATTGCGGGCGACTCATGTTACTTTAATTGCGAAATCACAATTTTAAAAGATATGGCTTTGTATCGTCCCATTTGAAATGCTGTGTATATACATTGTTACACAAACTGTCTTCAGTCTACTCGGCTGAAAAATTTCGATCAATGTCAGGAGCTGTGGGCTTGTTAGACTTTATAGTTCAAAATAGCTTGGAGAAAGAGCTTAGTGAATCTTCAAAGCTTCTAAAACTGATATTAATAATACCAATAACAGTCACATAAATTTCTAGCCACAAAAAATTATGACAAACTTTCCAATTCTATCTCTATAGCTACGACATTTTTCTAAGTTTTCTCAAAATCGTAGTTAATTGACTAACGTCCGTTTATTTGATAATCTAATCACTTCTTCTTTTGTGTATGCATTACATAACTTAATTCTACGTTGATTGATTATGACTGATTAGCTACCCAATCCACTCACACGTAATGACAGTCCGGGCCTGCAGCCACCGCACATTTTCCTTGCTCCAATACAAATATTTAATTTTATATACGTTTCGTAAGCCCAAGCTCTTCCCTAAATTTTTCGTTGCCCCCTACTCATTGTGGTTAGCGGCGGGCCTGAGTACAACACCCAGTGGAGACAACCACCGGTTTCCACTGCTAGCACTGACATCTATCTCATAAAACATTTTGCCATCATTCAGAAAGTAATGTATCTCTAGGGGGTATGAGATCAGTTCTTATGTGTTTGACACATACGTATTGGAATTGGCCAGATTGTTTATATAGCTGTAGCCGTGTTTCTACACGACGTCTAGTGTCCACAAAATATTTATTCAAAAATTATATCAGTTGCTTTCCTTAGTGGTTATGCTATTACGGATCATGTTTTCTACGTGCCACGTAAATTATGTGGAACAAAACGCGTAAAATACGTAGAAAACGTAAAGTACGTAAAACAAAACTAACCAAAATCGGGAAACCGCGCATCTTGCAATGATCGTTGTAATTTGTAATGCAAAAACAAAAAGGTTTGAAAACACGTTTCCTCCTGAATTTTTATGTGTACTTGGTCTTTATTCGATTATTGGAAGATTACAAACTATTAGAATTTTTTATTGCCGACTCACTCTGAAAGTTGGGCGACAGTTAGCTGACTTTACGAAGCGAATTCGCTTACAGCAGCTTTGCTGCGTTTTCCTTTGATTTGAATTGTCGAAGTCCGGCAAACAGCCTGCAATATTAACAACAGCAAAAGGAGTTGTCGGAAGTTGCGTTGAAGTTAATTAACATCCCAGCATCTTTAGCCCAAATTGAAAGACTTTTTTCTAATGTTCTTTTCTTAATAATATCACAAGAAACAGACTCTGCTTCCAACGTTCCAAAAGGCGCTTCAGATATATTACACACTTAACTTACAAAGGAAGGGTCAAACAGATCACCTCGAAACCTAATTTCAATTTTCGCACACAAGTAGGTCAGCCACAAAGAGATTACCGCACAAAAAAGTGCAAGTTTGTAGGCCTACTGCAAGGCCTCTGAATAAAAGGGTAACATTTTGACTCGGCTTATCTTTACATTGGTTATCAAAAGTTCCGGAACGGCTAAATATCTCGGTTATAATGCGTTTTATAAGACAGAAAGATGCAAATTGCGGAAAATCAAAAGAGTTATCGAATGGGCTATCCAAACGAAATGTGAGGAACACTGTGCATATGCGCGCGCCATGGGACCCAACTTTGATTTTTAAATAGGAATCCCCACTTTTCATTACCCTGCTTAAAACTGTAGGATGTGAGTTGTGCGCCCTACAAGGCCTGAAAGCAGATTAGTGGTGAGAGATGGATGAGAATGGTAAGTTCCGGAAGGGCTAAGTATTTCGGTTAGAATGTGGGTTTTCGAAAACTTGAAAGAGACAAAAGTTGCAGAAAATCAACAGAGCAACAGGTCACTGAAAATATGTGGAAACCCATCTTCAAATTTCGTAGATCAGCCAAACCTAAACACAGGTAGGTCAGCCGCAAAGAGATTAGAGCAGAAAAATGTAGAACGTATTCTGACTTATTGTTTACGTAGATAGCGAATCTGCAATAAAAAGTGCGGGGGGGTCCCATTTAAAAAATCAAATTTAGGAACCATAGGGCCCGCTCAGGGCCCCCACATTTTGATTGGCTACCCCATCCAATAAATCTGTTGATTTTCTGCAACTTTTTTCTCTTTCAAGCATTCAAAAAACGCATTGTAACCGAGATATTTAGCCATTACGGAACTTTTGACACACACTGTAACGATAGATGGCGTCAAAATTTTACCCTTTTATTCAGAACCCTTGCAGTTCAAACTGGCAGTTTATTTTTTTGTGTGGTAATCTCTTTGTAGCTGACCTACTTGTGGACGAAATTTGAAGCTGGATTTCGAGCTGATCTGAATGACCCCTCCCTTGTTAGAAGACCATACCAGTGATGAATAATCGTGGAGTGTGACAGTGGAAATTCTGTAATAAATATTTAAAATGTATTGTGCAAAGATTTATTTAATTGAAAATGAAAATATTAAGAAAGTATTAACAAGTGATGTTTTCAGTTTTGGATTGGAAGTAAAATCAGGTACATTCTAAAATAAATTCAAGTAGTCAAATATTCTGTCCAATCAACAGTTTTACCTTTTGGGTGTTGCAGTGAAACTTGTTTCTTTTCTACAATTATACAGAATATGGAAGTACACTCGATAAAATTTAAACTCTTACTAAAATTTTGAAATCAAATTCAAATCAATTGCCATAATTTAAACATTGGTACTACTGAAAGAAGTAAACCCTTTCACCTCACCAGTCTTTATTTATAGTTTTTGAAAAATACAGTACACGAAAAAACTGGATGTTTTAATCTGTTAATACGTGGGTGTATGAACAGTATTCAGATAATAATGATTCCCAGCTGAAATACACAATAAAATTAATGTTCAAAGTATAATATAATTTAAAGTAGTTTTTATATTATTAATATATGACAGACAATCATTTCTTACGTCTCTGTAAAAGAACGGGTATTCGATAGCACGTAAGTTACTAGTAAATTACATAAAAATGTAACAAGTAAATTACCTTGCCAACCTTGTCTCCTTGCGATAGGTTAATTATCCAAGGAGGCTCAAGAAGCCAGAAGCAAAGATCTTAAGATCTGAGAAGGGAACCCTTAACGTCCAAAATTGCGGCGTGTGACGACTTTCCATACGTTGCTTATTTCCTCTGGTGCAAAAGAAAATCACGAAGGAGACCTAAGAGTTCACTGTCGGAAGCCGTCATCAACATCCTAGCAGCTCCTGCAGCTCGGTCTCATGAAGACGATGTGATTGAAATAAACCAAATATACATTTGTGCGTTGTCATTTTTACATTACATTTGATAAGTTTGGCTAGTTTCATTCGTTTTCCGTACCAATTTATTTCTAATTTATTAACCACATCTCAGGCAAAACATAAAATGATAATGTTTAAATTATTTGCTCCAACGACCTGAGCCTTAGATGCCTAAAGGACATAAAGTAATAAAAGAAGATTGTTTACTTCAAGCGTCTACATATTCATCCAACGTTTTCATAATGTCTAAGATATACCATATTTAATTTTGACCAGGAATTTTGAAATCTAGCTCAATGTGCATTAGGAAAATTGAGGCGTATGTGTGAACAAACGTCTACGTTAAATTTTGCGTGCATCGAGAAAAACGGTAAGGAAGTTGTATCTTGTCCGCAGAGAGGGATGGCGCTGCATGATCTAACACAGACTCTTGTTCCATAAATTCAACAAAATTTTAGAGCATATAACATAGACGATGGTTCCACGGCTTCTGTATGCATTTCTCTCCATAACTTTCTGAATATCGAGGCCATTTGTTGCAATATGCTCAAACGAAGTGCAAATATATATCGAGGATACATCAAAGACCGTTGTTTTGTATATACAGAAATGGTAATATAATTTTGTTCGTGCTAACGTCTCAATTGTTGAATTTATTTTCTACAAACGTTCGGTAAGGATAGCTTGGTATTGTTGCTTATAGTGTTCGTTTTCATCCAACAATGTGATAGTTCTTCTTGGAGAAGAGACTAAAATTGCATTCAAATAACTGCTGATAGGGGTTTGGAAACGAAAGAATATTAAGTGTCTTGAGTAACCAATTCCATCAATGAGATATTTTCGTCTTCTTAAATCCTTGCACAATATTCTAACATTGGAAGATATCTCGTCTAAAAAATAAAATTAGCAATTTGTTTGTACATAGAATCTAGTCTAATTGCTTTACTAATAATATATGCACCCCATGCAATAGTTGTAATGATATTTCTAGAAACTCCATCGCAGTTGAGTTTCCCCTACTCTGTTTTACATTTATCAATTCGCCTTATGTCACGTTAACGTAACAAGTACTTAACATGTGAGACAGCTTCTTCGCGCATGTTAATTATGCGACCTTAGAGCCTGGAAATTTCTGATGTCACTTCCTGGGAAATGCGTACTGGTAACCGCAGAGAAGGGGGTTGTAACTAGAGAAGTAGGAGAGAAGATTCGTGAAAACCCATTCTCAAAAATAGCTATCAGAACCTTCAACAATAACCTGTTCTTTTTAAATATCAAAGTGGTGTAGTGGGTAGTACTTCAAACTTCAAATTTCAAGAATTGTATTTGCATCTTGTTCACAACCTATTTGTTTTTTCTTCGTGTATTTTACATTAATAACATCAGTACCACCTAAATAATTATTTGTTTTGAGAAAATAACTATTTTGTTTCGGTCATATTTTAACATCTTTTTTGTTATTTATGAATAAACGTTTTCTGTACATTCTTAGGGCAATTTGTCCTATGAGTGTAGATGAGCAACTTCGACAAGACATAATTGGAATATTTAAGGTTTTCCTCACTTCGTACAGTATCATGCTTTACTTTCTCCGTGCAGGTAAACCTTTAGATGAAACTGGATTTACAACTTGGCAAAAGAGAGAACCAAATAACCGAGATGAAGCTTGTGGCTCCATTTTCTTGAATGGAAAGTTAAATGATATTTTCTGCGGCTCCAAATATTATTACATCTGTGAATATGAAGTGGAGCAGACAGGTAAGATAGGAAGACATTATTGTTGTTACAACTTTAAAGAAGAATTTCTATTTTAAAATTTAAGCACTGAACACGAAATTAGGAATGTAAAACGTTATGATGATATTATTTTTCTACAAAATGTTAAGATACTTCCATTCAGGAACAAATCATATTTCTCGATCATGTAAACGAGACATTTTAACCACTCATTGTTATCCCTTTCTGTAGACATTTTTGCCTTGTTTTGTGACGTTTTTCCAGTACTAGGCTGTTCAGTCTGAAAGTCTCTTCAGTCTTTGAGATCTTAATCTTGATTAAGTGAAAACTTTGCCTTGCGAAGTTCCAAACTAGAAGTTCTTATTCTGTGTCGTTAAACAGGAATTGATAATATAATTTGCTCTTGGTTTTCACTTAACTCCCTCCACCACTTTTTCTATTTACTTTTGAAAATTGTGGGAAGATGAAATAGAATATTACGATTTTGGAAAGTAGGGGAAATTAGAGGCTATGTAGCTCAGTTATCTGAAGCAATAAACGTTTCTAAGAATTTGTTTTCAGCCTAGACATTTGATTGATTGTTCAGCCTGTGACGTCAATATTTCCTGGTACTCAAATATCTAAGTTAAAAATAAATACTTTAAGACATTGAGAAAAAAAAGCCTCGGTTAACCCAGTTATACTTGCATTGCTAAACTGTATTGTTAAAATTTATAGTAATAGTAGCCATAATTGTGCTACGTCAAGGATACTCTTGTGTTGACAATATCTGCTATTGTTGTATAGCTGTGATTCCTAAACAACTATTGCTAAACGTTACATTGTTGGGAAAATCATATGCATCGCTAATTTAACGATTCCTTCATGACCTACAAGTTTGACAACG
This sequence comes from Lepisma saccharinum, assembly GCA_022664845.1. NCBI lineage: Eukaryota > Metazoa > Arthropoda > Insecta > Zygentoma > Lepismatidae > Lepisma > Lepisma saccharinum. The sequence goes on along the minus strand of JAGDQP010000530.1, from coordinate 141,861 downwards.
TATTTATTGTTGTTCGAATAATACTGTATGGTTGTTGGATGCACATGCGCAGAAAATTAAAGAACTATAGCCACTATAACTATACTGTTAGCTGGAACGTTGTGTGCTTGTGTGGTTGAAGCAATCTTTGTTCGCTCGAGAGAAATTACAAGATTATGGGAGGTGTAGCTAACGCTGAAGAGGAAATGTGAATATCTTGGGGATTCATACCCTTACTTGAAAGGTGAGTGTAAAGTACAGTATGTTATTGTTTATGAATGGCCCACCAATTGAGGCATAGGAGCACAATGTTTACGTCACTTACATAAGATGATCTTGGAGAAAAACATATGGTCACAACAACAATAAAATATCGTACAATAAAATAATATGATTGGAATAACCATAAAATCCCATTTGTCATAATTGAAATTGGGACAGCAATACTATGGGTTACAAATACAATACAAGTCTCGCTACTCGTGTATTGTCATTATAGCAATACATATGGTTAGGTGTATTGTCATAATTACAATAGACTACTGTGAGCAATATTTTATGGTAAGATCCCTGTTCGAGTTAAATTAGCAAGCTGTTTTGTTAGCATTATGGCTAATTACACAATAATGAATCGTTGAATTACGACAACTAAATATATTGTTAGAAATTGACCTAGAGAACCATACAGTAATTTTGTGATAACTATACATATAGTTATAACAACAATGTCATTACATACGGTATTATTGTGGTAACTATACATATAGGTATAACGACAATGTCATATTGTTGTTTTAACTACCGTGTATTGTGCTCCTAACTTGGGGATGCGTTAGTCGCAACTCTTTTGGACACTAATGTGTACTTAAAGTTACACTTTGTAGCTCATATTTCCTCTCTTGAATACACTAAGTTAGTAGAGGCTCAGGCCTTGATGTATCCAACTTTGGAGTGCAAGTCCATATTATATGCATAGGCAAGTAGCAGTCTATATTACCAATGAATATCTCTGCGCTTGGATTTAATTTTCCTTAAGAATACACGGAAAGGCTAATTAAGTAAAGGCTGCGTTCAAAATAAATACCAAATGACGTTAAGATAGCAGATACTTGTGGTTATTCTAATTACGAGCTTTCTAATAAAAAATATTCCATAATGAAGCGAGCGATAAGAGAGCGGACCTCTTGACTTGAAATACTACTGGAATTAATGGTGGTAGACTAAGACACAAATCGTACTTCTATGACCAGTTTTAGGTGTCACTAATTTAACCTGAAGAAACACGTCTACTAAAATCTGAAACGATTGTGAGGAGGAAACCCACGTGTGTCCGGTTTAAATAACTTCTGTAAAAGTGACGTCGCAATCCCTGGACTGATGTTTGATGACCCCAGAGTACTCACTTTCCTAATTTCTGCAATTCATTGTGTGTCTCAATCCGCTAGTCATTTACCCCAGTGCAACCTCAAGTTCGCTAAGTTTCATTATTACCCTTACGCTATAACCTAATACGTATCAGCACTCTTGGTGTCTGTTTATTTCCGTATGCTTTTAAAGTATGTGCTTATACGTTGAATTCATTGGTATCTGCAATACTTCCTGAACTTATTAAACTTTAATGTGTGTTCTTTTACTTTCTCAATATACATTTTAATATTCTTGACATTTGTAACATTCTTATGTCTAACATCTACTGGGTGGTAATTAAGTTACCACTCCCAATATACAGTATATATATATATATATATAGTTACAACAACAATACTGAATGGTACCCTAGCTCTATTTCTAACAATATAGGTATAGTTGTTATAACTGTATTTGCAACCCATAGTATTGCTGTCTGTCCCAATTTGATCTATGACAAATAGGATGTTATAGTCACTCCAACCATACTATTTTCTTAGTGTGTAATGAACTGTCTGATGGAGTTTAGAGCACTTGTTGCCATCACGTAAAAATGTGTGGAAAAGCTGGAAATTAATAATTATTCTCCCGACAGCAAATAAAAAGGTAAATATGAGTAAAAGCAACCTTACGCCACAATTTCTGCCAGATATCCTCCAACAAGAAATGCTGAAGCGATAACTTTAGTTTCCGCCAGTTGGCGCTACCTCTGTACTGACCAAAAACTTGGTTTGAAATATGTGTAAGTAAAGTTGTTTATGTTTCTAATATTTTGTTTTTGGCCAATAAGGTCCTGATAAATATGTGTGTGTTTTAAACAGAAAGAAGGAACAGTAATAAATAAAATTTACGTATTTCAACTGGCCATTCTAGAGTACCTGGATAGAGTTAGTATTTATCTGTAGTGGCCACTCATAACCCAACTATAATACGATTTCCTACATACTTTTAATTCTGTTTTCGTATTTATCAATGCTTCAAACATTCTTCTGTAATAATTTAACTTCCAAATATTAACTGATAGTTTAAACACGCACATCGCTCATGAACATTGTATAATGTATATTAAAACATTGTCTCAGCAAATGCTTCAAAGTCGTCAATGGCGTGTTTATTCTCGAATTGTACATATAAAAATAAATACAGACTAGATTGCGCACACCATTTCTAACACTTGAAGCAGAATCTGGCAATTTTCCTTTCAGTTTGCCAATATCTTACACATTAAACGCTACGCCAACAGATAATGCCAATACTTCAATTACAGGAAATAAATATATGTATTCCCTTTCCAATTCGAGTGCGCAATGGCGGCTTCTTCTTCATGAAGAAAGGAGCAAACTAGAATTCAAATTTCCCGACCGATAGAAATATTCGATTGTTTCTTGTGACAGCTATGACAAAACATATTTAATAATTCCTCTTTTAATCTCAAGATAGAAAACATTTCACAAGAACAATCATTTCCCATTATCCATACAGTAAACACACTCACTGCTTAATACACTAAAGTTCTGTAACCACTAGCATAGAATGACGAGATTTCTGAAACTCAAAAATGTGATATATTTAAAATAAAAAAAAACGGGACAAAACAGGACACTTAAATTATTAGCTTAAGAACATATTTTAATTTCCAATGGCTATGATTTTCTGGCAGTGACAATCACAGCCCGGGCTCTCGGAGCCACTCCAGGTGGGTATACCGGCATATTTTGATTTATGTGAGTCGTATCATTTAGTATAAGAACTGCCTGGGTTGGGGTTCTTTTGCCTCAGGTTGTTACTTACATATTATTTTAAATTATTATTTTAAAGTTGGTACATACTTGGTTCGATGACCATATATGTTTATCCCCAGGTTTGGGACAGTATTTTGTGTTTGTTTTGACTCTTGTTGATATTGACCTTCTACAGCTGTTGTGCTGGAATTATTATAAAAGTGTTGCTATTGCGTCCGTATATACAGTTTGCACAAAGCGACACCAGCATCGCTTAGGGTCGATTGGATCCGTTTTCACATTCGTTCACAGAGCAAATCAAATATATTAGACCGTGGTTTTACTTGCTTCCTTGTGGTAACTAATTAATTGTGAAAGCATGATGATGTGTGTCCATTCTCTTTATTTATTGTCTCCTGTCAATAATTATTGCAAGTTAATTGAGCCAAAACCAAAATTTAAATGTGAAGTAAAGTAAAACTGGCGACTTCTTTGTAGTAGGAAAACGCGGTACATTTGCCATCCCGTTAACAATTTGACTCGACACATAACGAGAATAAACGACAGTCCTGTTAAAAAGGGAACGTATGGTCATCCTACACTAGCATGCCTACTTTCATGAATTGAAATACTGTCTTTTGTCTTTTCATAGTTTTCAACTACAAAAAAGAGAGAGGAGTGCTCTTACAAACATAATTATTTCTACAAGAAGAACTATTCAATCGTTACTTGAGACTTTCACAATAGTAGTTGAACATCTTGCAGTGATTTGGAGTATAACGTCATGTAATGATGGCTAAAATTTACTTTTGTAAATAAAGTGAATATCTCTCAATTTCATAAAAGATAGATTGAAGTAGAACCAAGTTTTAAGAAGTAAATTCGAATTGAATGAATTGAAAGAAATTGATAGAATTGGAAGACGTGGAGGTAGATATTGCAAGTTAAAATACAGTACCATTGTCTTAACAGTTCCCAACCTAGTATAAAGGCTTTGTGAAATGGCACTAGATCCAAATTATTGAATTTAATATTCATCTCGTATATATGATGATTTTGGATTTGAGAAACACCAAATGCGAAGCACGAAATAGAATGTTACGAATTATGATATATTCGAAGTTTAACCTTGAATATTCTTATTTTATACATCTCACTTCTCATACTACTCATAGTTAGTACCACTCTATTCTATACTTCACACCATGTACCTTATTGACACAAATCAACTCCATAAAACGTCATTTTTTAATTATTAATTCGTCGTTTATGATTCATCAAGAGATATTAACGTATTTACCGTTGTAAACAATAAAACGTCGTTTTTTTTAAAATGGAGAAATAAGTTTGTATCTGTGCACCGAGACACAATATTCTTAGAAATGAAATATCAGCGTTCTTATTTAATTTTAAATAAGAACATATCAGTTTCAGATTAGCCTGTTCTCATTTTAAATTAAATGTGAATGTTGAATATTTCTTTCCTAAGAATATCGTTTCTTGGTGCATAGTTAATAACTTTTCTCTCTATTTTAGTAACCATTCTTTTTACAGTATAACAAGTCGATTGTGGGCTTAGAGTTTGGTCTCCTGTCTCTTGGAAAAAGGAGTGATTTCATTTCAAGCAAAAAATAACTTTTTTCCATGGTTCCGTGTATAATCTTCCAAAGTTTGTTTTCGTAAATTGGAAACATTCGCCATCATGAACATGCCTTCTTGTTTTTTCACCAGTCATATACCTGCTCACCTTTAAGCACACCCTAAAATTTCTTTGTTTTGAAGCGTACTTATCATACCTTCGAATGTTCCTTTCAAGCACTGGTTTTGCATTATAATTACTTTTTCATTTTATCTTGTAGACGCTGAGTACGTTGTTCGATTGACAAGTGACAACGGTGTTCTGAGAAGCATCCCTCTAAAAACTTCAAACAGCATGATATGTCTTTCACTTATTTACTACATGTCACCAGGGTCAACCAGTAAGTTGAGTGTTGATCTGGAGTTTACAGATGGAAAGAAATTAAATATCTTATCAGCATCGGCTGCAAATTCCACGGTAACTATTGCCTTTACACAACGTAATTTCCAATTATATTATATTAGAATAGAACTGTATTGTCTCTGTTGTAGACACATAATATCTATGACCTGTGTGATATATAAGTCATCAGTGTCTCTATGTACGAGGCAAGATGATATTTAATTTAAGGTAATTCTGTACAATTAGTACCCGTATCACTATATCGCATAATGAGTTATCATTCAAATTATCATTGACAGCATAATCATCCCATTTTACCAATAAACTGAATAAATCTGATTTAAATTTGTATATGTTTTCAATTATGTAGTTTATTGTACAATCTGGTTCAATAAACTAATAGCTTATTGTAAACAAAGGAGAAACACTAAAATTCCATGTTGCAAAATTCTTTCATCTTTTTATAAATATGTTTATATTTTGTCATGTGTTATAATAGTGTATATGTGTCATATAAGAAAAGAACCCGAGTTCCGTACTGGAAACTTGTAAACTTCAAAATGTTTAAACCGTTATTTCCATTAACAACATGCTACTGACTAGCTTGATGTACAATGGATTGATTTGCATTCACTTTCACTCAATTGAAACCGCACATTATGAAAGTTGTGAAAGGTATTTACTAGCAGTAAATTTACTGGCCACTGTTTTCTTCCTTTCATATCAGCTTTTAAACCATAAGTACAAGGCCGAAAACTTACATTACTATAAGCAACTAATGGAGATACGGTAGGACCAGTATTGTACACTTGCCTCATGTGCTGTTGGGATGGTATTGTTAAAGTGTTCTCATACTTATCATCGGTAATATATGTTACTGGTTGGTATATATGCACTCTGTTGTACTCCCCACAAGATGTGCATTTATGTACTTTGATTGCACTTTCGTAACTATACTCACTCATAACATTCCCTGTATACTAGGTTCTGTTTCATTATATGGCATATGAGATTTCACGTAAGTCACATTCATCGCCACCGAAGTGTATTAAAGCAGTAACAGACTGCGAAGTTTCATGTACAAGTATTACTGTGGTATTACGGTAGAATTCCATGTTACTGCTGATAATGAGCACGTGTACAGCCACAAAGAATAATTTCCATGTATACCAAATATTACTACCAACACAATCTTTCTGTGAAACAATAGTTCTTTTACGAAAACTAACACTCAAAATTACTTCCTAATATTACCAATATCACACAACAAATCAACAATTTGCTACCAAAACACATTGTATGGGTCATTGGAGCTCTGTCAACGAAGAAACGTATAACACATCAAAAGGCGTATTTGTTACATAAATGGTGCAGCAATTACTTATCATATTTCTATATAATTAACCAGAAGACACTACTATTTATATTACTTAAGATACATTGAATTAGTATGAGATTCTGATTTACGAAGAGAAAAATCAACCCCCAAAAGATATTACCGGAACGGCTAACCTCACCCTGCAATATGGCATTGGCATGCCGTCTAGTTACAACCGAACACGAGGATAAAGATGTCAGCACCTTACAGTAGCAGACACAAAGTCTAAAGCGCAAGTCAATATTTCGTAATTGACAGTAACGAGAACAATTCGTATTTTATTTCTCATGAAGACAATAAACATATGCACAAACGTAAAAAATTATAATAATCACAAAATTATATAATAAATGTATGACTAATAAAAATATTTAAAAACTTTGAACATTGCCTTAGTTTGAAAAACTCAACTCTCAACCACAGGGGTAGAAGAATCACCCCTTCAAGTATTTCTCAACTTTGCAGCCATCCGTAGCTGTGGTAATCATATAGTTTTATAAAACGCATTCCGGAGAGGGTGAAAAAATCATAACGTTCAATTTTTAAAGTAAACCCCAGGATGTAAAAAAAAAATCATTTTATTCATACATTTATGAGCATACAACTTCACTGTAATATGGGTCTGTACATCAACATTTATGTTAATTAAAATCACTTTTTGAAACAGAAGAGAAAGGGTAAAAGATTAGGTAATAGATATGTTAAATGAACTTGATCAATAGTGCCCTAAAAGTAAGAGAAATATTTTTATATAAATTAAATTGTTGGGTGCTCATAAAATTAATTAATTCAATTACACGTACAAACTCTGTGACTATCTTTTTAGAATTGATTTGAAATACAAAGAATTTCTTCATTGAATTAATTTATTTATAGGCACCCACGATTTATTTAGACACATACAAAACTATGTTTTCTTCTTTTTAATGCATTGTTGATCAAGTTCAGTAATAATAGCATTGAAATGTCAAAACAATCCAATTGTATGCGAAAGCGATACAGTTTTAACAGAATTCTCGTTTTCTAACCTCTTTCCTTTAGTCAGAATGAAGATATGAAGTTGTGAGTCTTTCGACTTTCATTAGCGGATATTTAGTGATTTGCTCTTTTGTTTTGCCTATAGAATATCTTCAGATACTCTGTTGATCGAATTCTGCTGCACCATACGTACTTTAAATGCATTGGAATTAGCGTCTGTAACAAGTTATAAAGACCTTTTATGGATTGTTTTGTAATTGAATTTTTTAGGACAATGGATGGCATCGGGAACGCTTTGTAGCAGAAATTTCGTCTTATGCTAATGAAGATTTTAAGGTTGTTATCACAGGAAGTATGGAATTGTTTTCAATCATTCTTCTAAAGAAAGTTCAAGGATGCAACTCAGACGGTGAGCCAACATCTTCTCTTTTTTCTGTTAAATATTAGGCAAGTTTTCTTTTTAACAATACTTGTTTAAAATTTAGTGTTTAAATACTTGTTTGGGCGTCTCTTTAGTATACATCGGGCGTTCCATTTCGAACCATAAATGGAGCAGTCAGAGGTAGTGTTTGTTGATCCCGTATATTAAAAAACAGATCAAACCTGACTTCTCTAACCCGTCTTTCTTTTGCTGTCGTTCACTCGACATACTGTCCGTAACGTTTGTAGCAAAACATCAATGAAATGGTATAAACATGCCACTAAGACGTAACATTACTATGACTCCGATTCATGAACCTGTGACTTATTTCTTTCGAAAAAATCACGCCCGACGTAAGCAAAAGTAATACCCTTGTTTGAATATATTCAATACTTGCTTGAATAGACAAATAACTAACCACCAACCACTGTTAAGAATTTAAGGAATCGTTAGTGAAAGTATTTAAAAGCGCTTAAAGTTACTTAACGAATTGTTAAAATATAACCAAGATTGGTGAAACGCACCAATTGTGTTGTAAATGTAACAAAGTAAGTGTCAGATCTACAGACAGGTGTTTTTTTCAACTCGTTCCAATAACAGCTACAATGAATCAAAATCACCTATTACTTCAGGCAGGCAAGACTGAAATAATGAAACAAGTGGTACAAAAAGTAATAAGTACGGCACTAAAACTTGAAGTTATAAAGAAAGGTATGGGTGTTGTGGTAGAATCTGCGACTTATGTGTTGGTAAAACCTTTGGAAGAAAACTTTTAGTTTAATACTGATCTAGTTGAGGATCTTTGGAAGAAGACAGGAGCATAATTGAATTACAAGTATACCTGCATTGTAAATTCTTGGTCTACCTGGAAAAGAAAAGGAGAATTCGAACAACCATGCATACACTTGAACTCTTCGAAGAAAAGCTGGGAGTATGCCTAAGTACAAGGATATCTATTGCTCTCACCGCATCGGTAAAGTGAAGCCGGGTGGCACACGCGTCATTGTTGTTGAATTTACTAGATACCGGTACCGTTTCGCGTGCCAGAATATTTGCCCAGAAATGCAAGGCAAAGAATTCTGGTATTGTCGTACGTGAAGATTTGTGTGCTTTTTGTCTACAATTGTTCCAGAAAGCCATTCGAAAATTTGAACCTAGGAGTGTCTTCGCACGATATGGAATAATTATATTGGTTATCAATGGCAGCAAACTATAAAACACTTCACAACTAAAGAAACTGCAAAAACTGATTCACACATATAGGACAGTGCGCAGACCGTGTCCCTTTGATGTTGCTTTGAAAGTGATTTCCCTAGATCACAGTCCGACACATTCACAGCACAGTCCTATATGTGTGAATGTAGAATGGGTGCCATTGTGGAGCTCAGCTAATATTCGGGTTCTCTCGGAGCTATCGAATTTACCCGAAGTTGAGTAGAATAGGTCTGCATTTAAGAACACAGTCACAGTCCTATACCTTGTGAGTCATAAGAACACGGCATGGTAGGCGTACAGTCGTACTGTCGGTTTTACTGTTACCCATTAACTATCAACACCATCTTCATACGAAGCTAAAGGTTTGTTAGTGTTTTCAAAGCATTTCTGCTGTAGCTCATTATTCACAGTAAAATCTGGAGATGTCTGGCTGGACAGTGTTGCAAACTCATATGAATATCATAAATATCGTGTGCTTTGCACATAACAAAGGTTATTACTGGGATCAGGAAAGGAATCGCTCATTATTAAAAGGGAATATATGCCATTAAAAATACATAGCACATATACCCTTTTAGCAATGATCGATTCAATTCAGAACATCACATATTATACGCTTGTATTGAGTGACCTGACTACGTGCACTGTTGTATTCTCTAGACTGTGTGATGTCTGGGTTGGGGTTATTATAACAACGTGACTAGCTCTGAAATTGTTAAATTTGTGAAGTGAGATTTTGTACAAAATTGCAAGATATGATGATAAATACACACTAAAACACTATAAAAGGTTTAGTTTAGAATACATGAAATGAAAACGGTTTAGAACAATCCTGCATCTATTGAAATGTGTTCAATATATTTATAATTTTTAATTTCAGACGTAGGCGAAGATACAGCTGTTCTTTCCTCTGAAGATGATGTAGCGTTAAATTTTATCTGCGATGTTGATGAATCAGAAACCTCTTCAGCATCAGGTACTTCAATAGTTTTCTTTATCGTAGCTGTTGATAAGGCTAAAATCCTTTTCCATTTTTCTAACTACGCTCGTATCTGTAAGATTCAAGCGTTGTTGAATAGGAAACCTGAAACTACCTTGAAATTATACGTTATTTTCTTTTATAGAAATACTTTGTACGTAAATACAGATTTAAAAAATGCACAAAAAAAAAATTGGTCGCAATCCTTCATGTAATTTTCAATGTTGAAATCAATTTCTTGTTTAAAACGAGTTTTCATTTGGCATGCAATGCGGCATTTATGAGTGAGATGGACATATACAGGGTCTCTAAAATTAAATAGAATGAATCCGGAAAAATAAATTTGTTGCAGATCAAAGTACAAATTACTAAAATTCTTTTAAATATCTCCCTTGTGCAAAATGGTTGCCTTTCAAGCTTCTTTTTATTCTTGGAAACAAAAAAAGTCCGATGGTGCCGCCAAATCGGGCTTGTAGGGCGGCTGGGCCAGCGTTGCCACCTTGTGCTTGGGAAGGTATTCGGTCACGAGGAAGGCGGTATTGGACGGGTGCCCGCGGAAAACCATTCCATAGGACATTGCTTCATCCCCGTGAGCATCCTTAATCATGGTCATGGTCTCTGAACCCGATGTCTCAGTATAGCAAATGACAATTCACGCTGTATTCAAAGAATGCATTTTATCAATATCTATGGTTGAGAAGAAATTCCCTTGAAAAACATGTCATTGTGATACAATATCCCATGCGCTGTAGGCAACAATATGAATCTCTCAACAGTTACACTTTTCAATGAACTTTGCTCAATTTTATTGCCTACAACTTTGATTGCGATGCGCTCCTAATCCACACGCGATGCCTCTTGCTTCTATGTTATATATTTCTTGGCGAAGATTGAAATAATAAATTTTCGTCGTGTACAATTGGAAATTTATTTCTGATTTATTTACGTTTGACACGCTCTTTTTTACAGTATGTTCCTTACAAAAATATCAGACATCTCATCAGTAGAACTCGGAAGCTGATGACCTAAAATGTCCCTAAACATGACCTTTCAAATGTAAAAAAAAGATCCAAAAATTAAAAGGAAAACCTATAAAATTATTTTCAATTATGTAATCATGTGAATAATGCTATTTACACCATCAGAAGGAAGCTGATAGAAATTGATAAGACACAATGAATATAGGAAGCCGGAACTAGACAGGGTTATAGTGAAGAAACAATTTTCTTTCCAGCGTCATGAATATTACGCTAGATTTTTTAAAATTGATTATTATTACGGATTATGAACATTTCACTAGCTTAGCTAATGTTACGAAGACCTTAAGTATGAGCCATGGGAAGAATTTAATGTCTCATGCTTAAGATAAAACATTTGCAGATTCTAAAGTACACGAGTAATATTTGTTTTTGTGCATGCCACAGATTAAGAAAATGTTATTTTCAACATCCACCTTATTCGGAATTGCAGTATACCACCAAACTGCATGTTCCTCCTTCTCAGATCTAAATTCCATTACCTCTACTACCTAGGTATGAGAAGGGGTCTACACGACCGATACTTCTATTAAATCGATGTCTATCTTCCGAAATTTTATATGATATTTTAGTTCTAATATCTAGTCTAATTAGGGGCTGAAATAGTATATACCTTTTGGAAACTAGTGGAGCAGATTATTTTTCTCTCTCATGCTACGAGAAATGAACTGGTTGAAAAGGAACAACATGTTTAGGCCGAAAGTGAATCTGAAACACGGTTCTAGTGAGGCAAGGTGAAAGAATGTTTTTGTCTACCATAGAGGATGGGGGGATGGAAAATAATTTGACTTGTAATTATTTCAGTTTCTTGCTGTGCTTCTCTTTTGCAGCAATCAGATTGCTCAATAAGTCTGGAGAAACTTGAACTCCTTCTAGACTTTTCTCGACATTTTCACAGTAAGTTCCTCAATCGTTACCAAATGTTTGTGGAGTGGAGAAAAGAACAAATGACAAACAAAGAGCATTTCAGAGACAATTTGTTGTCTAAGCTCTCAATCGGAAGCCATTCTTATTTATGTCTCCAGTGACCTGACCTGACGCTTGTCATTTCTTTGCTCTATTGCAAGTTATTACAATACTAAGCATTCTTTTCAGCGTGAATGTATGTGTGAAACGTGTAACCAATTCCAAGTAAGCAGGAGAATGTTAAAAAAGAGAGTAAATCCTTAAAAAATTACAAATAAAACTGCTTGAAAACAAGAAAATGGCCAATAAATTGAAAAATGGCAAATAATGAAAATTAAAAATTACGTATGTTGCTTCAGTTTACACCTCTAGAGTGAAATCAGTTTTTATTTTAATAGTAATCGTTCCCAAACTTTCAGTAGAAAGATGAAATGTCATCAGATTCCGAGCCCTGATCATTAGACACTACAGTCTCTGGGTTTCAAAGGAAAATTACAACAGTATGGATAAGTTTGACAGTTCAAGACAATAATTAAGTATAAATAAGATATTCTTGCTAACATCTTATAATGAAACAGTTTTCGTTTCTAGCTCCAGAACAACCTGAAACTGTCTGCAAGAATGGTGGCTTGTATGATTCGGATGAGAAAACATGCATATGTCCTCCTGGATTCAGTGGAGTTGGATGTGAAAAAGGTAACATTTGAATCTTTCTATTCGAGTTTTAAAGTTTCGCAGATTTTCTAGTTCATTGTTTTAAGTGACATCTTTTTCAGGTGTATAGAGTCTACTTGTAGTTTTAAAGCAGAGGGTAATAATTTGATGTCACTTACAAGTAGAGACACTCAGAAATGTTTTTTTATTATTATGTTTTTTAAATCGTTTTTGGTGGTGTTATTTTTTGCCTAGATGCAGAAAAACAATTAATTTAATTTAAATTCCGTCCTTTCAGATAGGCACATTTTTTCACTTTAGAAATCTGACGATGAACACAAGAACATATCTATTTATATCAATAAAATGAAATAATTGCAATAAAAGAAGAACATTCTGTCTAGATAATTAAAATAGATTATACCTTATTCCTTCTGTCTTTAAAATATCTTTTTGATCAATATTATTATGTAAATAGGTGCTTCTCGGGGGGTTATTTCCCATATTCCTGGAAACAATCAAATATTACTCCGGTTTACAAAAAAGGTGACAAATTCTGTTTTAGTTCATATAGACCTATTTTCCTTCTTTCTGCCCTCGGTTTAATTTGTAAAAAAAATCATCACACACAGGATTCAAAATCATGTCCTTCCATTTCTTTCTCCCTCCCAGCATGGCTTTGTACCGAATGCTTCCTGTGAAACCATCTTAGCTATCCTACTGTCTCACGCCACGGATGCCCTAGCAAATAGACAAGAACTTGACGACTTAGACTTCTCCAAAGCATTTGAAACCGTCAATCACAAACTTCTTATACACATTCTTGCTTTCAGATTTAGTATACACGGACCCCTCCCTCCTTCATATTTGACTGACAGAGAACAACGTGTCGTCTTCTATGGTAGCACTTCCAAGTGGCTCCCCATGCTTCCAGGTGTCCCTCAAGGAAGCTCCTTAGGATCAGTTTTATTTTCCCTCTTCATTGATGACTTACGTGAACAGATAGATAATTCCTGTTCGGTACTTCTCTACGCTGATGACTGCAAAATTTTTAATACAATTAAATCTACAGAAGATAGTTTCTTCCATCAAGCCGCTATAGATTTTGTTGCAATTTGGTGCAATAATTGGTTACTGAAAGTCAATCCTTACAAAACTGCTGCAATGCGTTTCTCACTCAAAACCCATAACACAAAATGTACGTATACAATATACCATGGGTTGACCATTACAGAGACCTGGGTATCGTATTTCATGAAAAACTCAATTTTACTCCTCACATTGAATTCGTAACTTCTAAAGCAATCAAACTTCTTGGACATCTCTACAGGTTTACCGATATTAAAGATTTCAGAGCTCTTCGGTCATATTTTTTTTCACTTGTGTGCTTCCTACTATTGAATACTGTTCATCTATCTGGTCTATAGCTTGTGAAACCAACTTATCTAAATTGCACAAATTCCAAAATTTGTTTATCCGCATTGTACAACACAGCGTACCCAACCTGCAACACAAATCTAACGTAGACATTTTGAATTCTCTTGACTTAAAAAACATAGACACACGAAGCAAACTAAATGACTTAAAATTTCTTTATAAAGTAACGCAGGGCACACTCAGGACCAAATCGTTCAGAACATAATTTCTACCTCTCAAGCGATCTCTTGTATACAGCGATCTTTCCAGCGATCTCTTGTATACAGATTATCACATTTTTACAATAATCTTCGTTTGCCACCAGATTTCTGCCTCAGTAAAAGTAAATTTCTAAAGACTTGTTATATGAATCTAGAATGAACGAGAAAAAACCTTGATATTATTTCCTATTTCATAAGTCTTTTGTTGTTATATTATTTTTATTGTTGTTGTTAGTGTTTATTACAAGAACGGTGTAAAATGGCGTTTGCTATATCCGTGCTAACTTCTAATAAATAAAATACTTTATGACAATCTGTTTCAAGGATCTGCAGACCTATTCTCGATAATCGCTAGGTAATGTGGTGATGTCTTACCAAGGATGAAGCTTGCGAGAACTAGCGTTCGAGGAACGAAAGGATGCTGCTGTTCTATCCCTTACCGGAATGACAACTGTAGTAAGAACTCCAACAAGAGGAAAATCACTATTATAGATATCCGCGGTATAGAACTTGAATCACCATTCAGTCTGTTCCATTCCGCTATTGAGAAAATTCACTGGATAGGAAGTGCCAAGGGTGCATTCACTATCACAGGAATCTTTAACTACGATGCGTAAAGCTGTCCTTCAATCTACGCAGAAAAAAATATCTCCACAAATTAGTACAGTTCTAGCTGGGGTACGTCCCCGTTCAGGCCATTACATTATGATCATTAGCTTTTAAGAAGTGGACATGCACAATTGTAAATAATTAAATAAATGCATTCTATAATATCAATTAATGGTCACTTCATATATGGAAACATTCTTATTAATTAAATAAAGTTATAATTGTGTCATTTTATTTCGTACACTAATCGTAATTCCATTTATATCCTTAAGATAGGTATGTGGCACCTATATTGCATTTTCGTTACCATGTGAATTCCCCGGTTGCACCAACTAACCAAAATAATCGTAACATTTCTAATTTAGCATCAACTTATTAGCATACTGTTACTTATGGTTACAATTTCGCAGTATTTTTTTTCTGTTTTACACATTATTATGTATATTTCAATATGTCATTTAGCTTGTGTCATTATTCTATCTGACATATTATCTATCTTCTGCTGTGAAAATATTCTTTCTGCATCATAAGTAATAGTTGGAAAACATATACATTTCAGTGAAGCAGTTGTAAATTCGAGAGAGTATGGATGGCATTCTAGGCTGTATATGTTTTCTGCTAATTGAATAAAAGCAATCCGATTTTTTCTCGTAAAACGCCATTTGGGACTGTAATGTCAGAAAGTAAGTTTGTAAGGAAGATAATTACTTTATTCGTTGAAAAAAAACAATAGTGTAAAAGGTTAAAACTTGTTTTATTCTCGAATTCAATCCTTGTCAGTTTTCCAATTAGGCTGTAGTAGTCGACTACCAGTAATGTTATTTATTAGAAATACGAAAATTCGTGTTATTCCCGCGTGCCAATTTGCCTTGTCTTTAGTTCAACAATTTCAGTTAGTTTTATTTTGCTTATTTTGTTTTCCAAAAGGGGTAATTTAGCAGTAAATATAAAATTTCCCGGAAGTCCGGGACTTGTCGGGTGGGTCCCCATCCTTTTGTTTTGAAAGCGTAAAGAAGACCAGTTAATCAACTCCACTTTTGCTACTAGTAGTAACGTGAGGATCTTGCCTGTATTACAAAATTAGCAATTTTGACATACAAGACTTGTTGGACTAACATAAGGGCAGTGCTGAAGCTATAATCTCAGCGGGCCTACTTTAGGGCCCTCACAGATCTAAAGAAAGAGCCATGTAAAGTTTAATGGTAACTACACAACTTTTAAGGCACTATATTTACATAATATTTTGTATTTTGAGGCCTGATCAGTATCGTAAGGCCTTTTTTTGGGGCCCACTACCATTTAAGGCCTTTGAAAAGGGTCTGTAGCGGTCCACGCGTCTTAACGCCCAATATCACGAGAACCTTTTGGTTAGCACTGGGTGGGACTCTTTTTAATTTCCCGGGTGGGCTCTTTGATTAGAAGTCCCTGCTCGTATATACAGCAATGACATCACGGATGCTGGCTCAAATCAACAAGCACGACAGTGCATGCAGCCAAGTTCTCCGCGTCAAGCATGTTATACAGGAACAAGAGTTTTTGGCAAAATCGGCGAGTTCGAGGCCCCGTAAGAAAAAATATATTAGAGATAGGAGTATGAGTTTTCAAAGTTAAGGAGATATGGCAAATGTGTGCAGGTGTGCAAACTTTTATATTCGTAGCTTGAAGCATATTCGAGTTGTGGATTTCTGAAATTGCGTATTTTAGGCTAACTGACACTCATCATATTGTTTAGGGCGTTCGGAATAAGCTAGAAACATGAAATTTGGCATGAAGGTGGAGGATGATAAGTAGGTAAAGAAAACATTCTGACATTTTGAAGAAGTCGCCATCTTTTATTTAAAATGGCCGCCAAAATGAAATTTCAAAGAATACACAGCCTAAACGGCTTGAGCTAGAAAAACGAAATACAGTATGATGGTACATTATCATTAGTAGGTTACGAAAATATTTCAAAGTGTCTCCAAAGACACAATCTTGGAACCAAAGTGGCGGATCTCAAAATCAATTTTCCACACCGTTTGACCTAGAGATACGACATTTATCATAAATGTGTGTATCAAGAAAATTGTTTTGAAAAATATTACAAAAGTTTTGAAAAGGTCGCCATCTTGGATTCAAAATCGCAGCCCAAAAAACATTTTCCGCACCGTTCGAGATAGAGAAATGAAATATAATATGAAAGTTTACCATCACGATTAGGTCACAACAATATAAGAAAACGTTAAAACATTTGCTATCTCTAATCCAAAATGGCCACCAAAAGCCCATTTTCCAAACCACTGAAGCTAGAAAAACTAAATTTGGTATGAAGGTGTACCATCACGAGTAGGTTACAATAAATGGGACAAACCACTGGGGGTATGGAGAAGATGTGCACCATGGGGGAGCAGTCCCCCGGAGAGTCTGGTTGCGAGAAAGGGGACACAGTCCCCCAAAACTCCACAAGTTGTAGGTGCGACTTGCCACGTGATACCGGAGGTACTGCCCCAGCGAAACAATATATATATATATATATATATAATATACACTTACAAAAAGCTGTGAAATCCGAGCAAAATCACCAGAGTTGGAAAAGTTCAGTCAAGTTCTTCAGCCCTAAAATGTTGGGAAATGGAGGACGGATGAGCCAAGCCCCTTGGCAACAGCATGTAAGAGGAACACTGGAACTTGGCGCGAGGTGACAAGGTTTATGATCTTCAAGCCATAAAGCTGGTGGCTGCTCTAAAACCCACCACGCCCGCCACCACCAACCTAAGGCTCGAAGTCGAAAATTATGAACCTTGCTACCTCGCGCCAAGTTCCAGTGTTACTCTTAAGTGCTGTGGCTAAGGAACTTGGCTCATCCGTCCTCCATTTCACCAATTTTTAGAGCTGAAGAACTTGGCTGAACATTTTGCACCTTTGGTGTTTTGGCTCGGATTGATCATACGCTTCACAGCGTTACCTGTAGTAATTATTTAAAGGACTTCTTTGAGGTTCGAAACTTCTATTATGTATCATATACACCCCAAGAAGCTAATCACGATGTGAAGACCTCCTAGCCTCAATTCCGACCGGGTAGCCGTGCGGTCTGAGGTGTTAGGGGCATGGGTGTCTTTTAACTCGAACGTGACGGGTCGAAGTGAGCAGTTACTAGATTGGCCCGTATAAAATAAAGTTTACCAAAGTTCTTTCCTAGCCTCAATATGATCTAATATGATGTTCATCTAGTCCTAGCTTCAGAGAACTATCTGAATTCTCATTGGTGATGATACTCAGAGCTTTCAGAAACAATGGTTGACCTTTCGTAGAAACATGTATGTTTTTATATTTCTTTGATTAAAAATACATGTAGTGCAATGTAGAATAAATGCATGTCGGATTGGTTGCATCCATATCTATTTTATGAAGTCTATGATCAAAGGCACAAACGAAATCGTTGATTTTCCTGAATGATCGCCTTCGTGGATCATTATGCACAGTCCGTGCCATAAAGAAACAGCTAAATTACAACGACGAGATAAAGTATGCAATAAATCAAAATCTTTTGTTTCATCAGAACAATCTGTTATTGTTTCAGGTGGTGTGGAATATGTACTTAATCAAACGTAATTCACTGGGATTTGGTGGGTGTGGCTTCATCCAGATTTCAGTGCAGAAATGGATTTCGTTTGTACTCTGGGAAATGCACTTTTTACCTCGTGTTATTATGGCAATAACCTCATCCCAGGAAATGTTCCACAATGATCCAATGTTGCTATGTTGTGGTCAACATGGTCTGCAGCATACTGTATAAAACTTCGTGGATTGTACCCAGGCAGATCGATACCAGTTACCGTTGTAGCTTATCTTGAAAATGTCAACACTTCTGAGTAAGAACAAGAGAAACCCGTATTACGTAGAGCATCAACTAAAAATCTTGAACCAATATGAAAATGACAGAATTTGATGGGAACAAGGGTGATTCGCTTAAATGAAAATTCGGTTAAATCGGAAACGTAGTGATTTACATAGTGTGTAGTTTAGTTCTGTACTACATACTAAGAGAACAACTACATTTTAATGTAAACTAAATAACTAAACATAAGTAAATTAAAAATTGTGTGAATTATAATTGCGCAGCTAATTTTCAAAAGGGTATATGCCCAGTGTGTTAAATTTTTTAGTAGGCGTAACGAAATGCGTTTCTCTGAGGAACAGAGCACTAAATTTGTGCCAATTGAATTGAATTGAAATTGTCTTTATTGAAGCGGGCGAGGTTCAGCCTATGGCTGCTCTGCCACCTAATCCTTGTCAAAATAAGATTATGGTTACAATAAGAAAAGAAAAGAAAGAATAGTGCACATTAGCCACTAGTAAGGGCAATACAACAGTAATAGAATTACATGAAATATACATTGTTAGTAATATAAGCGAAATACAATACAAAAAAAGAATGATAAAAGAATAATGCATGATAATGATAATAATAAACAATCCTATATACTAAATACACACACACTCTCTCTCTCTCTCTCTCTCACACACACACACAGAGAGAGAGAGAGAGAGAGAGAGAGATAAAGACACCCAACACACGCAATATATATATATTTCTTATTATTATTGGTGTCAACAGTTACATATCTACGAGGGAAAAAAAGACGTTACAAATATATCATGATTCTAATTACACAATACCAATGAGTGAAATTGTCAGGTTGGGTCATAAGAGTTTGAGCTTAGTAATTGCTTCCGATGGAGGAAATGTTTGACCATATTTTTGAAAGCACTGCAGGTGGTAGCATTTGTAATACTGACTGGCAGAGAGTTCCATGTTCTTGCTGCTGAAACAGAAAATGAACCAGCTGTTCTGCAGAGTCTGAAACGGGGGACATTAAGGGCGTTACTATTACGTGTTGCGTAGTGATGAACAGTTCTACGAGGGTTAAGTTTATTTGCTAGATAGAGGGGAGATTTATTTTTTAAAAGTTTAAATATTAAACAACAATAGTGCAAGTTATGTCTTCTTGACATAGTAAGCATATTTTCATTATTCAATTTTGGTAGTACATGTTCCGATCTATGAAATCCTAGGCTAAATCTTACGCAGGCATTTTACATTTTTTGTATAGATATTGCCTTACTCAAGGTAAAGCCCGAGCCGTAGACTACATCACAGTAAGAGATAGAATAAGGTTACGGACAAGATAGAATTTAGTCTCTTTCGTGAAGTATTCGCGTAGTTTATAAAGATACCGCAGGGTTGACAGAGATTTCGTACACTGGGTGGACACATGAGAACTCCAGGTAAGATTTTCGTCCATCTGGACTCCTAGATTTCTGACCACCTTGGAATGTGGAATATTTACGTTCATTATGTTCACTTTAATTTCATCAGGAAATATATTTTTCAGGTTATTTTTTGTTCCTATGATCGTGAATGTACATTTTTGTGGGTTAACTAGTAACCCATTACCGACGCACCAATCATTGATAGCTTTCAGATCTTTATTAAGAAGTGTCACTTTTGTATTTAATAGACTGGGTGGAGACAAGATAAATAATTGTGTATCATCAGTATAAGAATGGACTTGAGAATGCTTCAATGTAAGAGGTAGGTCAGAAGAGTATATTGAAAAAAGTAAAGGACCTAATATAGAACCTTGTGGCACACCATTATTAATTTTAGCTGGTTCAGATAGTACCAGTGCGGAATTTTGTAACATAAATCTTTGTTCTCTGTTATAGAGATACGACCGGAACCACGAGAGAGTAGACTTCGCTACATTGTAATAATTAAGTTTGGCTAAAAGTAAATCGTGTTGCACTAAATAAAATGCTTTTGTGAGATCAAGCAGAACTAGTACAGTAACATAAGAGGAATTAATTGCTTGTAACATTTCGTCTGTAACTTGTAATAATGCAGTAGTAGTGCTATGGTGCCTGCGAAAACCGGACTGACTAACAGGCAGTAGATTGTGTTTAGTAACATATTTGTATAGTTGCTGATATAAAATTTTTTCAATCACTTTCGACAAGATAGGTAATATACTAATAGGCCTTAAGTCTTTTAGAGATTCCACTTTTGTTTTTTTCGGAAGTGGCATAATTTTTGCTTCCTTCCAATGGCTGGGAAAACAACCATTATTAAAAGAAAAAAATATAATGTGTGTTAATGATGACAGAATAAATGGAAGTGCTAAGTTCAACATTTTTCTTGTAATACCGTCAAGTGCTGCAGCATTCGACTTAATGCTTTTTGCTGCTCTCTCCACTTCGAACTCTTTCACTTGACGTAATGTAAATGGTTCTGACAGATGGTTAAATTTCAGCGTATTGAAGTAACTCACGTTTATAGATATAGCTGACTTGTCAGTAATATTTGAATTAGTTACATCAACAAAAAAGTTATTTATTAAATTTGGATCATTTACGTTGCTAGCAAGACAATGCGCAGGGTTTGCCTTGCCCACTCCTAATTTACGGAGCTTATTCCACATAGCTTTTGGGCTACTGCTATTATTAATATGATGGGAGAAATAAGCTACCTTCTCCTGTCTTATAACGGTTGTTGTGAAGTTACGGAGTTGTTTATACTCATCCCAATGTATTTGCAATTTTGTTCGTTTATATTTACGGTGCGCATTATCTCTTAATTTCATTAACAACCTTGTGTTATTTGAAATCTAAGGTAGTTTCCAGGCTGTTATTTTAGCAGTGGAAATCGGGGCATGTTTATCAAATATGTCTATAAGGGACTTCTGTAAAAAATAAACTTTCTCATCGATTGATTCATATGATTTGAGTGCATCCCAGTTAAATGTGTTTGCACTCTGACAAAATTCACGCTCGTCAAAACAAGAGTAATTGCGGGAAGTTATATATACTGGTTCGCTTCTGCGTGATTTGATTATGTTTAAGGTTACCGTAGTTAAACAGTGATCAGAGCTTCCTATTGGTTCATACACTTCGTGCGTAAGCACATTGTTTACGTTATCTGTTATGATCAAATCAAGCAGCGATTCCCATGATTTAGTTATACGGGTGGGTTTGTTGACAAGTTTAACAAGCTGGTATGTATCTAAAATATTCTTTAAATCTATGGTTTCCGGGTCCTCTGGAGACATTTTATTACAATTAAGGTCACCAAGCACGAACAAATTATCAACCTGTGAATACATACTCGCTATCAGATCTTCTAGAGCTGACAGTTTGTAGTACGGTGTGCTAGGAGGTCTGTACGCTCCAATTATTCCTATTCGCGTCGCGTTAATTTTAACAATAATATTAAGGTACTCAATACGATTCTCACCCAGTACTAGCGCCGGGTTATATATTTTAATATCTAAATGATTGCGATAATATATGGCAATACCCCCGCCTCGCTTAAATTGTCGGTCCTCACTGTAGTGACTATATCAAGTGCAGCTGAGGTTATGGATTCGTCTAACCAGGTTTCCGTAATTAGAAGAATTTCGTATTGTTGCTTATAAAGAAGCAAGCTAATTTCGTCCTGAAAATTTGACGTACCTTTTCCAACTGCTATTTTATATTGCTTTCCAAATAATTTGTTCATAATTAAGTATAAATCAAACGTAGCATCTGCAAACTACTAAAATCTAGATTTGATTTTTTACTGCGTCGGGATTCGGTTAATCCGGAAATTTAGATAATCAGGACTCTAGTGTAATAAACCAAAACCTAACTGCAAAGGGACCAACATGACTCTTGGGTGCATAGCTTGTACTATGGCTGCCCAATAGACGACACTTCACATGTTTCATCCTTGCCAGTTAGAAAACTGTCAAAAATGTATGTAAGCTTTGTGGGAGATGTTGACTACTTTGCACAATAACTTCAACAGAAGGAAACTCATGAGGTAGCATTTCCATTTCCTTTATGTGTCCTCTTATCAAATGTGTTGCAGTAAGATCCCTTTTGGTTCTTTCTGAATTTTGATTTTTAGCTGTCTCATGATAATCTTTAAGAATATGATACGATTTCTTCTGAAATGCAACTGTTTCCACACGAGCTATTGTCGTAATAGCATTATCAAATCCAAAATGATCAAAGAAATAATTACACGACGGATGAACAGTTACTGGTCAAATCAATGGGAACACATGACTATAGTTTAAGTTGCATATCTCCGGAACCACTGAAGCTATGAACTCGAAACAAAAACCACTTTCAAGACAACAGTATGATCCATAAAATTGCTTCAATAGCGTTAAAACGTAATATACTTAATTTCTTATGTATTTGCAATTCTTTGTGGCAGAAACTAGTGATTTCGTTAACATCAAAAATTAAATAATTATAGGTTTCCATTTTGATTAAGAATTATGATAAAACATATGAAACAAAAACATATTTTATAAAATTATTTTAGTTTTAAAGACCCATTTCAGGCATCACTTTTTCAATATGGTAGCGAACCTACAGTCCAGAAAGTGGTAGACACTTCATAATTGATTTTGTCGTACCCTTTTACGTACTATAGAGAGAGTTGTTTCCATTTCTATTGCAATTAGCTCCTCAAAAAACATTATCTATGCTAGACTACTGTGCAATAAGAAGGCAATTTCTGGTGGATTCTAAATCTTGTTCTTGAATAAAGAAAAAACAGCTTTCGGATAAGACTGATATTATTTAATAACTCATTTGAAATTCGTTTTGTTATTAAAAATACTAGCCTTGTCAGAAAGCTGTGTTTTTCTTTACTTAACATGGATACAAGGACATATTGTCATATCTTGTTCTTCTATTCTTATCGTTAATTATGCTTTTAATTACTGTTACTCACTGTAAACACTGGTAGAAGAGCAACCACAGATGAACACGACTACCGAGTTATACCAAACGCTTTAGAACATTTCGTGTACTGGTACGGAGCAACATCAAGGGTTGTGTAATTGTACCGAGGTATATAATGACTCAGTACTGTTCACGATCTAAATACACGTGGTTCTACACCTCGGAATTGATGCCTGTTACCTATCAAAGTAGATTGTAGAAATTTGAGCATCCAATGGTTGCTAGTGCCACAAAATCCTGTTTGATGACAATGAAGATAATAATTTGAAAGTTTTGTGAAATAATCCGGAGTAACAATGTTTTCTAATTCCTCTTTGATACGCCACGAATAAGAAAATGTCAAACTGTTCTCGGTCAATTGCAGTACATTTCTCACGTTAACACATATAAATACTAATCTTGTCTGTTCTGTATTTTAGCCTGTGGGGAAAACCGTTTCGGAGAAGATTGTGGTGGTAAATGCTCTCTGACAAAGTATGGTTGCAAAGGAATGATTTTGTGTAAGCCCAAACTAGGATGTCAATGTGCACCAGGAATTTACGGGGAATTATGTCACAAAGGTAAAGATGGTTAGCTTCTCACACACTCTCTACTCTTTATTTCTTAAAACGTTGAAAATATTTTCTTCTACTTAGAGAACATCTCTCTCGTGTTTAAGTTCCATTCTGTTGCTTTCAATCTAAATAAAGTGTTTATTGACAATTGTACTAAATTTCAAAGGTGTTTATTGTTTTAATCACTTATTTGGTTTTAACAATTTTTTAATCAAGTAAACTTTGGTTCGTCTTCGACGGTGTGTAAGTTTTAATTGCCAGTAAGTAATGTTTTCCTTGTACAGACATGAAATTATAAATCGAAATAAGGAACTTTCTTTAGAATTTAGTTCATTTTGGACCATTACAGCTAGGATTTTACTGCGAAGGTTTATCACTAACTTGTTAGTTTTACTACTAGAAATGTCTCGTAAATAAAGGAGAAATACGTTTGCTGCAGTGTAAAGATACATATACCTGCCCCATAAAGATAGAAGATAGTGTAGAAGATACAGATACTTATTTAATATACTTATACCCAACTTTATTTTTCGTTCAGCAAATGCAATCCTTGGTCCACCAGTAAACTGTTTACTGTTCACAGTTGTAAAAGCAATAGAAACACTCAAAATGGCGGGACGTTCAGTGACTAGCAAGTAACGTTACTTCTTTTATTGTATTATAGGATATCTAACCAAGGCTTAAGCTTCATCCTAAAAAGTACGTAACCTCAAAATTGCCAGTTTAGCTTACACTTCGATCAGAAAATGACCCAATTTTAAGCGTAAAATAAGTTGAACGTTCACCGACAAAATACTTTGGCCAGTTTCAACCCATTTTCAGTTGACTTTAAGTTATTACAAAGAAAATGTTAAACTTTAAAATGGAGTTAATG
The DNA here is from genome assembly GCA_022664845.1 of Lepisma saccharinum. Lineage (NCBI taxonomy): Eukaryota > Metazoa > Arthropoda > Insecta > Zygentoma > Lepismatidae > Lepisma > Lepisma saccharinum. Next base: position 116,753 of record JAGDQP010000530.1, on the reverse strand, counting down.
TTACCAATCTTTACACTGAAGGGTTTACACTATATCCACAATTAAGAGTAAGTACAGCAAAACGCTAATTTACGAAGTTTATTTGTCCATAAGGTGGAGTAACTTTCATCCATCTCGTGTTTCCACTTCTTACAGTGAAAGCTTTCTAGACTTTAGCTAGAAACAGTACTGATATTTCCTTGACTAACTATGGACCCTCTCGGAAAGGCCCACCGCAGTGTTTGAACTTGCATGCTTGCTCATTGGTAATTTAAAGTTTGAGACTGTAAACACCGAACTACGGGGAAGTAATCAGTAAAACGTTGATCGATTAGATCTTTATAAACCGGCTCAACCAAAATTACCCTAGGACAACTGTCTTTGTACAGATGTAATCCTTGGTTAAAATCAATCGCAAACAATAACATATTCATAGAATGATTCTTCACTAAAATTGTGCATAAAACAAAATTCGCCATATAAGCAAAGTACTACAATGAAAGTAATAAAAGTCATAGGATGAGTGAATCTTGCTGCTTTGTACTCAAGAGATCACGGGTTCGATTCCTGGTAAGGATCCAACCGATTCGGAGCCCACGTTAAACTGTAGGTCACATCATTAGAACGTAATCTTCTATGAAAGGTATTAGTTCAACGTTTGCCAGAAACCTTCGGGTCAGGACCTGATTTGGGACAGGATACAGAATGATAGATGTTTACTGAAATATACTAGAACACTGCCACTTGGATTTCCTTTCCCATGTTCGAGAATTATACAGATAGTTTACAGTGAAAATATATTAAACTATTCATGTAAAGAAAACATTGTCATGTTATAAAAGGAAGCTTTGGTACTGAAATTGAACTTTTACAGATTCAAACTCCAAATAAGGAGAAAATATATTTTCACTTTCCCGCAATCGTTAATTGATTAGTATTGAAACTAGTAATAAAACATCACTATTAAATTAAGACCTACACGCGATTTAACCTTATTTAAAATACATTTTTTATGACGTTCTCTAATATAAATATTTCGTACATTTCGTAGGACGTTAAAATCCCCGAAATTCCCTCTTTAGACCTACACCCAGTTTTCTAAATTTTTTGGAGATTAGAAATGGTTATTAGCGATTTTTAAATCAGTGTAAAACATAGTGTAATTGTGTGTCAATTTAGACTTACTATAGCTTACGTCTATATATTCCCCCAGCAAAGCAAAATAATTTCTTCATAGTGAAAGTTCGTCTGCGTATTTCGTTGAGCATGATATCGTCGTCATGAATGAGACCAAAATCCTTAAGGAAGTTTTGGATCACAATTAACTCAGCAAGCCAAATGCCGACCCCGATGGCAGCATGACCAACTAACAATTGGGAAATAGCACACTAAAAATATCATTGAAATATTTAAGGTGGAGAGCCTCCATTCTGAAATGATTGAATTGTGTGTGTACGTCTGGTATGTGTCAAGTGATCTAACAAGCTCCAGGTTCCGGAGCCATACCCTTCTACTTTTACCTTTACCTTCAGAAAGAAAACGTTACTTGTCTTAAAAAATTCTGGAATACCACTGACATTAGAGATATATATGGATCCTACAATTATCAAATCAATTTTATTTTAAATCTCCTGACTAGTTTGTAAATTATGTTTTGTTATTCCGAAATTCATTTCTCCACTAGCATTTGGAGCAACAAGCAAACCATTATCTTAATCAATTCAATATAGTGTTAGCTATACTTATTTTCATGGTATGTTTTTCAATTGAAATTTTTTTGTAGCTAACTATGATTCAACTTAGTTATTATTAGCGTTCATGATGTTGTCTGATGTTTCTTCAGATTGTCAAGAAGGAAAATATGGTGCAGACTGTCAGCAATCCTGTGGGCACTGCAAACATTCATCTTGTGACCGATTCACTGGGACCTGTGATGACGGCTGCGTAAATGGATTCTTTCCGCCATTTTGTAAAGAAAGTAAGCAGAAGTCTTTTAATGATTTACCGTAATATTGTGCAAAATTATTCAGTATTTTCTTTTCGTTTATTTTAATAATTATTATTTATGATTTTTTAAATCAATTATTGTAATATTTACTGCAGAAAAGAGCAATATGTAATTACATTGTACAGCCATAGTACAATTTATTAATGCAAAGTTTCAAAGTAGAATATTTTTAATAATGTTATATTAGCAATTACTTGTTTACATAACAGTATGAAGGCAAGTGCGCCGCGCTGGATGAATGGAGACGCTCCGTAACTCGTAACCAAATGGTACAGAGTTCAGTACTCAGTGAGGACACAAGAGATTGTGAGTTTACCCAGTTCTAATTCATTTTAATATTTTTTTCAGCATATGCAATTATTTCATCACCTCCTGTTGTAACAACACCAGACTATACAGTATTACCAGTTAAATTCAATGTTCTTGAGCACACAGGGAAAGGAACACCTTTATATTATCAACTGCAACATAGGGTAAGTAATAAATAGTAATAATTTATAGTGAAATCGAACACTTATACTTGTATCCAAATGTTGTTGTTCAGCACAGACGTGCTCCCAACGATAATCGAGGGTTTTTGCAATAGGATCCAACTCCATCAACCTATTTAAGATTTTTTAAACTGACCCTTGATCACACAACGTGAATATCCGAATGGAATATTAATTTTTTTTTTATTTAGGGGGCCCACCTTTCCACCCCTGCCTCTCTGCGTTCTTTGCACAGGTTAAGTCGTGCACTTGCAATGGCGTGCAGCGCGCACTACTTAGTGCTTCCCAGCCTGGGGCAGGCTTGTCCCTGGAGATTGTTGGATTGCCGGAGTTCCGACATTCCAACGATCTCCTATGTTCCGTCTGTCTGAGACAGGTGGTGTTGCGGGACGGTCTTTGTGACCCGGCGTCCGGAATGTTCTCCGGGTCTTTGTTCCTAAGTTTGGAACTTTTGCTGGGAGGGAAGTCCCTATCCACGTATATGCTTTATTTCATACGAATTACATATATTACATAGAAGACAAACACAAGACAACACAGGACAAAACAAACGTTAAACTGGAGTTAGGCTTCTTCTTCTTTTCTTCGCGCCTTCTGCTTCCCTGTAACGAAATAAAGAAAAAAGAAAGGTATTTTATTTTAGTCTCTTCTTCTTTGCTGCATCTCAATTTGTTACAGGGCCGCTAGTATTTCACTGGAAAGTCCAGCTTGGCTATTCCTGTTCCTCCTTTCTTCATACAGTTGGATATATGTATGTCTATTCTTCTCCATTTACACTCACATACACTCTTGGGATTATTCACTAAGCTTCTGTGGGGTGCGGCTTCCACAGCCCACATATACATTAGTTCTGTTTTCATACATAATTCCTCATTCTACACTATTTCACTTCATCCTGGCCCCTCCACCATTTCATTCACACTCTCACACTAATTGAGTGTCTTTTGCAGGATTTCCGTACAAAGCACTCTGCTACTGGTTTCCAGCAGCTCTCAAGTAGTCTTATATATTGCTCGAGTTTGTTGTTTTTCCGACTTTGTTATACTGTTTTAACGCGCAAGACGTTATATTTTGTCTGTCTATTGTTCATGATCTGTTATTCGCGTTACACGGTTGTCGCGGTTTGCCACGGTTGTGAATCTCGGCTGTTGCGGTTTATAGCTGTCACAAAAAAACCTCACTGGTTGCAGTTCTGGGTGTTTTTACATACGTCCCTCTCACGGTCTCCCAGCCCCGCCCACAAATTTTCTTCTGTGGTACTCTGAAACTTTGTTTGCCGTTTGCCGGAGGACCACCACCAGTTCTGGAGTTCTCAGAACTGTGTAAATAGGCGTATCCCCCAGGATAGCTCTCTGTTCATTAACCAGTTCGTTTGTTTCCTCACACCTTAATACTGTGTGCTCCGGGGTCGAAACCACTCCACACACTCGGCACATATTATCCTCTACAAGCTGGAGATCCCGTAGCTTCTGTCTGTATGGGCCATGACCGGTTATGAAATGCATTAGGCCGCCTTCTATTTCAAGTTGCAGTCCGACTCTCTCCGCCACGTCCGGGAAAAAGCTGAAGACTCTTCTCGCTTTTGTTGTTGTCTCCCATTCGTCTTGCCACGCTCTGATTAAGATTTCTTGTATTTCTTTCCTGTCTCCTGCTGTTTGGTGTAGAATTGTTCTGACTTTGTTTTCGTTGTTTTTCTTTAACCAGTACGCGGCTCCTAATCTCTTAATTTGTAGGTGCATCGGCATTGTCGCTGTCGCAATCTGAAGCGCCTCCACTGATGTTGTTCGGTATGCTCCCGTTAGCCGTAGCAGTAGTTGTCGTTGCGATCTGTCAATAATTTGTTTCTGTCTGATGTCATCCATGCGGTGACACCATGCACTGGCGGCGTAACCCACTACTGAGCGTATTATGACGTCGTGGTACGTTCTTATTATTTTTAGTGGTATACGATACTCTTTTGTTGCAATGTTTATTATTTTGTGTGCTACTTTGTTTGCTTTGTTTTTTACTTCAGTTACATGTTTTCTGAAATTTAGCTTTTCGTCCAATATTACGCCTAAATATTTAAATTCCTTAACTCTTTTGACTGATGTATTATTGATTTTAATTGTAGGTCCTCTGTTATAGTCTAGTTTGCCTTTAAAGATCACGTATTTTGTTTTTTCTGCTGAAATTGACATCTTATTGTTATTGCACCACGCCGTCATATAGTTTATAATGTTATTTGCCTTATTTTCTAGGTCATTTCGGCTGTTGCCTTTAATCACGACCGCCAGATCATCTGCGTATCCCACTGCTCTTTCCACATTTTCCATCTCATCCAGCATCTGCAGGCATGGCTGGAATACTATATCCCAGACAACCGGACCGAGCACAGAGCCCTGCGGACAACCCTTTGTTGGTGTCTTCTGCACTACACCATCGGACGTTTCAATCTGAATCTTTCTGTCTTTGAAATAGTCTTTCACAACTTTCCATATTGCAGGATGTATATTTAGATTTTTGAGTACTTTTAGCACCGAGGGCCACCATACGTTATCAAAGGCCCCCGCTATGTCGAAGAATATTGTTAAAACATATTTACAGTTATCATTTTTGAGATTATTTATGCTACCGCAAACCTCGTTGATTGCGTCCTCTGTCGATTTGCCACGACGGAATCCATACTGTAATCTGCACTGCTTAAGGTTTACTCTTTGTACATTTATTCTTGTTATCAATAATTTTTCAAAGATTTTGCTAATTACGTTTAGCAGACAGATTGGTCGGTAGGACTTCGGGCTAGTTTTTGGTTTATCTTCTCCTTTTAACAATACAACGAGGTTTGCAGTTTTCCATGCTTTTGGGAATTTTCCCTGCTTCAGGCATTCGTTGAATAGTCTCGACATGTACGGAGACCAGTATTCTGGTATCGCTTTATAAATCTCGTTCCTAATTTGGTCCGGGCCCGGAGCTTTGTGTGGTTTTAGGGTCTTTATCGCAGCTGCTACTTCTTCATTGGTTATCCATGGCATCTCTTGGTTGTTATTTTCATAAGGGGTGTGTGTTGCCTCTTGTCTTATTCATTTATTTTCATCATTATTAAATGATGATGGAATATTAAATTATGGCCAAGCCCGCTACCTCTCCATTTATTTCCCCAGGAATGAGGTCTGTAGAGCTAATATACTTTGGGTACCATAGACATGGGCGCCGAATTTGTCTGTGCTTCGGAGCTCCAGTATGGACATTATTTTTCAGTTTCTCATATTGAAAAAAAAAAGGAAAGAAATAATGAAAACAGTAGAAGTAAAGTTAAACTCTTTACATCTGACAAGAGCTGTGAAGTTCCTCGTTCGCCCAAAATGAAGATTTTAAAAAAACATCTTTCCAAGTTGTAGCGACAGGTATAATAACTCAGAATAGGTTTCCTAGGATCTAATTAAAATTGATAACTTTTTACAAGGGAAGTATTTCGTTTCGAACACGAATTTGTTTATAAGATTTCGTATATAAATTCATACCACGATGCTGATAATAATGCCTGCAAAGTAGTTCTACCATGTAAGGCCGCGTCTGTCCGCTAGAGGGCGTTTAAAGTTTTGGTGCAAGTGAAAGACACCTCGGGCAGCCGCTGCAACGGCTCCCGCAGTTTCAGTTCGATCAGGTATTTATTACTCAAAATTTCTACATGAACGTACCTAACGGTGCTGACAAAGGCTGCAAAGCCACTCGATCGTGTAACAAATAATTTGGCAAATATAGGTCAATATTTATCTTCACAGATGTACGTGAGGGGGTTCCATAAAGTTAGTAAAACACGTGCACTGAATCAAAGTACCCCTTTAACGATTTGTCTCAAGGTAGAAAGCCAACTAAATCATTTAATGGCATTCGCCAAATTTCATACAGTTAGTAAGAAGCAGTTTTCGAGATAAAAGTTAGATGCAGACAAATATAAAAAAACTCTATTCCCAGTAAAGAGCAGTATTTATAGATAATTTAAAATATTTAAAGTAATTCAGATAGTTATCTGTATGCTATTGGACAAAATATTTTAACCATGAGCTTCGTATGCACGAATTAATCTAAAATGGCCAATCTCATTCTCTTCGTTCCTTTCTTGCCATTCGGTGCTAATTCAGCCGAAGTAGGAATGAATTAATAATACGTAGAATTCAATGATTGTCCCTACAGTCGATTTGAAAACCGGGAAACGTATAGAGTGCGAGATGAGCAGCTGTTACTTTATATTCTGAGTCAGCAATAAAATAAAAGCCTAGCTGTTGTCTATAATTTATTAACATTTCTTCGTTCCCAGTTCTGTTGGACAGACACCAGGAGGCATGAAACGAATGCAGAGATGGAACATTTATTGTCTAATTTATCTGTGACTCGTAGATTAACTACGTTTATCTCGGGAGAGTAAGTACTTCTGGAAGTAATATTATTCGATATAAAGGTGTGAATATTATTCGATATAAAACAAGAACATCTTTGGTAACATTTATTTTATATTTGCTATTTTGTACCTTTTGGACTTTGACCCGTCACGATTAAATGAATTAGAATTCTTGTTAAAATTGCATGATCGTTAAACAAACATTTTATGTCTCAGGCGGGATTTGATTCCGTGATTTTCGAGGTGCTGGCTTAACGACTCAGGACACATGACTACCTCGCTAGCACTATTATTGCAAATAATTTCACGATGTACAAGATTACAACGAATTTTCTTGTGTTAAACATTGTTTGTTTTTTCCGTCTCCGAAAATTAAAAAAAATCTAACCTGACCACTAATCCACCTTCACCCGCTCACGCTCACTCGGCATTGAATGACCGTTAAGAATCTTTTAAATTCATAACTAGTAAGAAGGAAAAGCATTGTTCTTATTTTTAAAAAAACGTGGATGGAAAGTGAACCAATCCTCCCGGTCAAGTCTTCGACGATCTACTGTTTAAGGCAAGGGGACTGTTGCAAAGAAACGCTATCCAAGGATTATTTGAAACTCGTTGGGGTTGAACACGTGACGCGATTTCCGGGGTCATTTTACTTTTGCGAGACTCTCCTGATTAATTCGGGGATTAAGTTAATTCGAAATTAAATGTTTTCTGCGCACTGGTTGTAGATATTCAAAAAGAGTTTTCTAAACCGTATTCTTTCTTTTAAATTTAATATATTTATGTATATTTAAAGGAGCAACATCAGCATGGTTGGTTAGAACTAGAGCCTTCCGCATTATCAAGGTCGCCCGATGGCTTAGAACAGAAAAATATTACTGGTTTATTTCCTGGCCACTTGTATCAAGTGAGAGTGGTTTTGATAGATGCAGATGGCAATTCATTCGAAGGAGAAGACATCCCTGTTTTAGAAATTCGAACAAAATGTAACAGTAAGTGCAACAGTATCTTTACATAAATAATTTCGAGCGACTGGTGCTAAAACGGACTAACTACATTTTCAATTTTCTACAATATTAAATACATTTAATCACGGTTTTAAGAGAAAAACCATATCCGATCTATATTTTGACGGTTCACTAATTTGCTCACAAAAATATATTTTAAAATAACAGCAGTTAATTATTTAATAAGTACGAGTCTGTCCTATTTGAAGAAACACGATTAATTAAAAGCCCAAATAAGAATTAATTAAGACTCAATAGACGTAGTTTTCCCACCTTTCTAGTTTTACATAAGTTATTCAGATTTTAGTGAAGATAAATAGAAAAGAATCTTCACAGAGTAAAGTCCGTTTACATCAAGCATTTTAAGAAGTTGTACTGTTAAAGCTGACCCCGCAACACGTTACAATATTAAGAAATCAAAGGGTTGCAACAATATGCTGGTTTTAAAGTTTGACTTTTCGCGATTTGTGATTTTGACAGTAAGGTCTTTTGTATACCAAGTGTACATGGAACATATCATTGAAACACTTTCATTTTTCATATGATTATATACCATGGATACATCCCTGACATCCTTTGAATGAAATAGGTCGCAATGTTGTACTTAATTGGGATACAGATGACATAAATGATGTAACTCCGTGCTTTACCAAAACTTACAAACATTGAAACTTAAATTACAGCACATTGCTACAGCCTTTTCAATTTTTTTTAATACAGTATATGTTGGCGGATCGATTATAACATGTTATAGTACCACTAGCTTCTTTAATAGATCGGGTGTAAACTTAATATAGAAAGTCAACAAGTACTAAATTTACAAAAGTTAGAACTTTGGTAGGATATTATTATTTTAACAGAATATGAATAACAGCACTAACATGAGAAACTTCAAATCCTTGACTAAACTTTGGCGTATTAAGAAAGTAGCTTGCAATGCTGTTTATTTTCAGCATACTGTATAGGTCTTGTAAGCACCCATTTTGATAACATGTCTCGAATATATGTTTTTTTCACAACTTTAGTAGTATTTAAATTGTTACTGATTAAAGGAATTTTAAGACTTGCTTTTGTATTTTCAGTTCCTGAATTTGACTACGGTATCAGAACAACAAATATAACAGAAAGTTCTTTCGAAGTTGTATGGCAGGTAAGTTATGAGGTAACATAACACATAACCTTTGGTCGTGTTCAAACAGTGGTATTACCACGCATAGCACAATGATTTATTTATGCCTCAGTAAATTCACTTATGGTGTTGATTCTTACATCAGTAACACAATGCACTCATAAAAAGTTTTATTTACTAAACTATTCATATAGACAGCTGTTAATAAGCAAAATGATGGAGTAAAAATTGTAAATTATACCTTTTACTAATAATAATACGGTATTTAACACATTGACGGCCACGTGAGCCACATATGGCTCACAATGAAATGGTCTTTGAGGCCACGTGAGCCTTACATGTCTCACGGCAATTTGGTCAATGAAGCTCCGTGAGCCACTCGTGTTGAGTTCTGTTTTAGATATTATTAGAATACCTATGAATCTTGTAAGTAGTTTTTAAGCATGAGAGATGGTGAATTAGATCTCAAATGTTAATGCGTATTGCTTAGCTTTCCAGAATTCCTTAGTTAGCTACACTGAGAACAGTTGAAAAACGATACTCAACTGCTGAGCTTTCCAGAATGAATCCTGCATTTAGTCAAATTGATTTTGAATTTATTTTAAGGCCTTTTGGCAACTTTGGCTCAGGCCGTATAAGTGATGATAGGATGAATTGGTGGAATGAACAAAGTGGGAGGAAACGAGAGCACCCCGAGAAAACTAACGCACACGGTGTTTGTCCAGCACAAAACCCACATGACATGAGTGATCAGGGATCGATCCGGCGACCCCTAGCACCAGAGGTGAGCGCTCTATCAAGTGAGCCACCGTAGCTCCTGCATTTAGTCGACTTTGGAGGAAGAATTGTGAAATATATTACACTGAAATAAGCGCTATGCTGCCTTCTTACGTAATACGTGCACATTAAGTACAACCGACAAACCGCCGTTTGTAAGTTCGTACCTTGGTCCAGTTGTAAGGCGTTGGCTTAGTGAATAAAAAAACAAGGTTCGAATCCCGGTGGGGCAAGATTTTTCTCTTTTTTTTTGGTTTCAAAATATATTTTTATATGTTCATATTTATTATTAATAATTGCTTTCTTGCATTTTTCGTAGATTATATTAAATTAGTGATCATAGGTTTGTGGAGGTTACGTAAGATTAGGTGCAGTCATGTACCTTTACATTTTCCGTTATCATATTCCGAACTCGACATATGGTTTCAGCACATTATTGTTTGTTTCCGTATTTCTGTGCAAAGTGATTTGATGTTTGCATGTTCTCTACAGTACAGTAAACCTTTTGCTTCAATTATATTGTTGCTTGTTTTCTATTACGAAATGGACGAAGAGGAATAAGTGGTAGTCTTGTAAATATTGTGGCACATTCTACAAGGAATATTCTAGCTCGCAGTAATGAATGTCTAGGATGATGCCTGTTCATTATAGAAGTTAGACAATAGACAGTAGAATAAGAGAACATGACATTTTCTGTAATAATTTGCTTTTTTTTTGCTATTCTTTATATGTGTAGTAGGGGTGGCTCACGGGGGATGGAGGTAAATATGTAGCTGCTGGACTCCGTGAGCCATATATGGCTCACGCACTTTCTGGCGAAGGAATAAATATATTTTTTAATACTTGTTTACTAACATTGAGGCCAGTAGGCAACAATTAGTACACAATTTACTAGTGACCTCCGGTGACCATGTTGCAAATATCTGTAGGCGCCTTAGATACAGGTCGAAATTCGGTTTGGGCAATAGGCAGTCTATGTGTTAATTCTATTCTTTTGCTGTTAATGATAAAAAGTTCGTATCAAAAGTTAGATGTCGAGAATGAGATTGGTTTGGTGCATTCAACTGTCCGATTGCACATATGGTAAAAACACACATTCCTGACTTGTGGTTCTGACATTGGACCACCAGATTCACGTATGCTACATCACAAGCTCATTACTTTGAAGAATGAGTCGCGCGGACGTCGATCGACAGTGTTTCAGATGTTTTGAAGAATACCATCGAGTATAGTCCACGGCAAAGTTCTCGTGTTATTACGGACAGACTTGGTAAACCATACCACTGTTTTTAAGCACGTCAAGGACATCGGTAAGACAAGAAATTTAGATCCTTGGGAATCACACAAGTCGTCACCGGTCAAGAACGCATGAAGTGTGTACTTCCTTTAGTATCAGAAATAAACGGGACGTATTTCTGCGTTCGATTGCTATGTGATGAAAAGTGGGTGGTACCGTTGGCAAGCTTCTTTCATTCTGAAGAGAATGAGGTATGAACCATGACGCTCCGATGAACAGTGTTGATCTAATAGTTATTTGACTGAGAGTCTCAACTTTCCTTCAAACTGGCTTTATTTTAAAAGGGTTTATGGGTCACAGGGGACTCCGTTGTCCATGGAACCTATTTTCGTGTGCCTGAAGATATCTCTATTATGTCTTTCGAATGGACTATGTTTGATTCAGAAGTCTGTTTGCACATTCATGACCCTTGCTTGCAATATCAGAATCTTTCGATGTTATTAACCAAGTAATCAAGAACAATATATCAAACTCACAGTTTAAACTTGCTTAAGACAACTTCAAATTGCATGTGTTCCCACTCTCCTTGACCTTGAGTATGAAACTTTAGTCAGAGATTCAACAATAGCTCCCTAAACGTTCACCTGAAAATTAAAGAACGTTTTGAAAATAGACTTTGAAATGAATATGCCAGCAGCTAAAAGTTTTGAGGTGAGAGGTAGAAAGAGTCGCGTATAATTAGGATAAATTTTATATTACATATTTTTTCTTCATAATATGTGTTTTATTGTATTTTTATATTTCTATGTGCGAGTAAGTTTATGTATTTATAATTTCATAATTGTGGGTTAAGTGGAAGACAAGGATATCAGCCTTAACTTTGCCTTGTTAAATAAAAGTTTAAATAAATAAAGACAGAAAACTCATGTTATTTTGAGAAACTGTATGCTGCTTTGAATGTTACAGTGTTGACTGCTCTGTTCAACTGTAGAAGGATTTTCCAGGCAGAAGTTGAATTTTTCTGAGAATAAGCATATCTGAGGTTTTATTTGTTTCTCAGAAGAGATTTTGCATCAGACATAGAGCTTATTTCAACTATAGTGTCTTTAAAAAGTTAGCTGTCTGTTTATTCATTATAGTGAGTTATTTTCAGTTGTAACTGTATTCATGCCAAGTTACCAAGAAGACCCAGAATTTCCAAGTAGCCCCGTTTTAGGCCACTTTTTTGTATTCCTACATTTCTACGAAGACGCTTCTGTTGGTTGTCTTGATCTGATGGTTAATGAAACTGTTCTTCTTCTACTTGTTCCTGTTGGTGCTGGTTTTATTTTATCTTAGATTCTATGCGTTGAATTTCATGCCTGTGTATCTTGCTGGGTGTTTTGAATTTTGTGCCTCTGTGGGTGTGGGTGTTTCTGGGTATTTCTATGAGTCAGAGATGAAGTTTAAGTTTACCGGTATCTATAAATACTACATACTTCGGACACCATAAAATGCAAAATGTATCAACTGTAGAAGAAGTGTTACGGTTGTTTAATTGGGAGTAGCTATTACTAGTCGATAAATGGGTCTATAAGTTATGATAGATATTAAGTTGAACCAAAAAATCTGCATTTAATGACCAATCTTAAGATACGAATGAATAGTTGCATGCTAAATCATCCGGTCCTAATCGTTTACCAAGAGAAAATACATCTAAGATAAACTTTATTTTCTTATTATAAAATGTATTTTAACTTATACGTATTGTCAACATGTATTTTTCGGCCTAACGATGTTAATTCTCTTTTTCACTAATTAATTTATTGTCAGCACAATATATATTGAATTTTACAATATTATTGCAGGTTATTTATTAACAATGGTATTTTTCAATGCTGTAGAAGATATACGATATACAGTGGAAGCCCGGATTCGGATTGATCGTGGTACAAAATATGTCTGCTGAAAACAAGTCTTAAATAAATGCACATTGTTTTCAATGTATTAACTACATGGAGGAACTACATGGAGGGATCTTCAATTACGATCTATAATTCGTGTCAACTCCGCGGTAACGGAAATTCAATTGATTGCAGGATTAGTTTTTAGAAACCGTGGCTGTCTATTCAGAGAAATAACGGGCTTTGGACAATTGGCCAAGTTTTACGTGTACAGGGGAAAGTAAAAAAGACTTTCCTTCCACCCCTCGATTCTGTAATAACTGGACTTGCAGCTGTCATAAGTACAAATTGTTTTCAAATATTTTTCTATAGAATTAACCTATTAGTAATGTGCTTTCGCTGTAACGTGTCAATACGGAAGTCTTAATTGACTGCGTATCAGTAGAGTAAATTATACTTTATTTATGGGTGAGGAATTTAAGAAATTTTAATTCTATTTGCTCCCATTTTAACACTGTTTCATTTTATATAAATTCCAAACAGTAGAGGCGTATGCTAACTCGGAGCGATATATGCCCAACTGAGGAAGTCCCAACTGAGGAAGTCCATAAATTCCACAGAAAATAGTTGCAACTGAGGAAGTGTCCTGAACCTAGAAATTCGGGAGTTGCAAGTGAGGAAGTGTTTTTTTAGATTTGAGATCTTATCTCTTTTGCTATCCCCTTACTTGCTGTGAGTCATTCATTCCGCAGCTCATCAAACGTTTCACTAAGAGACGTCAAAATCGAGGTCAAAGACGTTACCGTTCCACCAGGTTCCTCAACGGCCAGTATTTGTTTTACCCAAGTTCAAGAACTATTGTTTGATTTTTTTCAAGCTGTAGTTTCAGTGGTTTCTTTCCTAACAATATTTGTGTAGTACATTATTTCTGTAATTGATATCTTCTTAATTGTCTATCTCTTCCCAGCGCTGACTATGTTGATTAGTTCTATATCGGATTTCTGGCTGCTTTGCCCTGGATTTTTATAATCTAAAGTGGGTTTCCTCTGATAACCTTCTTTTCTAATTCAGTGTTTATTTCAAAATCTCATCTCACTATCCTACGATCACTCGAGATTTCGAAACTGCTTAGAACAGATTTCGAAACTGTTCTGCACCAAATTTTTCATGGCTGTTGTGAGTGGTCCCAACATACTACTAAGGTAGTCAAAAAGTAAGGTTCCCTAATTAATATATACTTTTATATTTCAAACATTAAGCGGTTTTTTCGCTAGTTGAAGAGAAGCTACTATATTAATTTAAAGGAATGAGACCTTGATATACAGTAAAATCACTTACCAGTGCACCGCGGTGCCAAGAAATATAAGTTGTTGGCAATTATGAGTTGTTTACATAATTTTCTCGTTACAACTTATTACGACGTTTAATGGATGTGTCAAGGAATCAGCGAATTCTGAATCAGAATTCAGAATATTCCACGCGAACCTTTTAATCTACTGTGTACTACGTTCATAATATACTAAAAACGTATGTCCAAACATGGTACACATAAAAAACGATGGCGTATTCTAGTTCTTAACACACACACACACATACCGCCCCGTCGTTCTAGTGGTTAGCGTTGCTGACTACGGATTGAGGGATCCCGAGTTCGATTCCCGGCGCTGCTAAGGATATTATCTAAGGCATTTGGGTCTGGAACGGTGCCCACTCAGCATCGTGATGCAATTGGGGAACTGCTATTAATAAAATATAGTAACGATCACAGTGATAGTTCAGACTCTCCTCTCCCAACCCGTCTGGTCAGCGTGGGGGCAGTAGACCAATCTCCTCCCACCGGGGAGAGGCTTCATCCAGTATTGGATCGAATATGAAATAAATAGAAGATGTAAAATCGCGTTTGGAAGACTACACTTTATTTTCAAAAGCAAAGTACCAGTGTGTCTGAAGCGTAAAGTTTAGAATCAATGTGTCTTACCCGTGATGATGTACGGCTGTGAAACTTGGACATTGAATGCGCAAACGACTCAAAGATTGGTAGTCCCACAAAGAGCAATGGAGAGATGCATGCTAGGAATAACCAGGAGGTTCAAGAAGACAAATGAATGAATTCGCGCACAAACAATGGTAGAGGATGTAATCAAGTCTGCGAAGAAGATGAAGTGGAGATGGGCCGGTCACATAGCTAGACGAACAGATGGAAGGTGGACGACAAATGTACTACAGTGGATTATTAGAGAAAAGAAACGACAGAGACGACGTCCAAATGTAAGATGGGTAGATGAAATCAAGCGTTTTTCAGGAGCTACATGGATGAGGATAGCAGCAGACCGAGATATATGGAAAGAAAAGGGGGAGCCTTCATCCAGCGGTAGATAGAAAACGGCTGAATATTATATATATATATATATAAAGACATCAGTAAGTAGGTATCAGTAAATTTTTTACCCCCGCCCTAGGAAAAGCTAAAATGACGGGCTTGATTATTATTATTATTATTATTATTATTATTATTATTATTATTATTATTATTATTATTATTATTATATTAAACTGATGAAAATAGCCCATATTTTCATGACGTTAGCCTTCAAAATTTTGAAAAATCGTATTCTTAACATCTACATATTAAGCAAATTGTAAAATATTCAATTATTGACTGGGTTTCGGATCGCATTAAACTGCTCTAGTTTAGTTAAGAAAACGTTATCTTCCATAATGAAACCAGTTTGGGCAACTTGCCTCAGGCAAGCTCAATCTCTTCCTCAGTTGGGACTAAGTTTTGCGAACGCACTCTTCTGTAAAGATATACTTCCTCAGTTGGGAAAGTTTCATAGTACTTCCTCAGTTGGGACAACACCCTCGGAGCGAACACGAGTATAATACGTAATCTTAATGTTAAAAAGATCATAAATTATTTTCCCGTCCTAATTACAAATTCAAATAATTACAAAGGTTATTTTGTTGCATTTGTAACATAGTATTTAAACGTTATTTTTATATCAAACGTGACAAGAAGATCTTTAAGTATTTGCACATCAGATCTATGTATTAATTGCATAAGTAATGAATCGTTTTATTTATACTCAACGATATTACCTTGCTCTTGGGCGTGTTGACTCCAAGTTCATTGATACTCGTAGCACTCCAGCTAAAAAAATTACTTTTTGTCGAAGTTCTATGGTACAGCTATGGACAATAGTTTTGACGCATGTCTATAGCTGATATTTCTTTTCTAAAAAATAGATATATCAACATCGTATAAATTCACTAACTTGCAAGAATACACAGAACTCTGTAACGTATTTCTGTGAAAAATATTGTCTTCCTATGCAGCCAAACAAGGGTGATATAAAATAAAATAATATTTTGCGTCGAGAAAATTCCAAGTCCAAAATCGCACCAAGTTGTAAAGTTCCCTCGTTTTTCCCACCAAGGGAATTTTCTTTGTAACCCAACGGGAATTTTTAATTCCACGTTTTGCTCATAGATTTCACATGTATTTATGAAGTAGGTTGCTCAGAGTAAAGTAATAAATGCCTCCATCAGAGAAAAATTGTTTAACATTAAGGACCATGCAGAGTCTTTGCGTGGGCTACCCAAGGGACAGTTGAGAAGCACTTGACTATTTTGTAATTCACAGTCGTTCCACGGGGTTAAACAGTCCCGTAACCTTCACTCAGAGCTTCCTTTGGCTGGCCGGTAAGTTCTGTTACTCGCAAGTTTAAAGAAATAAAACAAGGAAGAGAAAGTATGTAGACGTCATCAGTTGATGTAATGGCTAATATACTTACGTGCATAATACACTTCAATAAATTTAAACCTTAAAAACGTCTTTGTAATAACAGAAATAGCTAAAAACTGTAGCGTGCACTGTCTCAATTTACTCTGATCTTATCAGCATTTCAATCTTTACCTTGTTGGTATTGTGGCGTAATCGGTTAGCGCGCTTTGTTCCTAGATTTTTATACTTTTAACGCAGGTGGTTCGAATCCCAGTGACAGGGATATTACTTTTTTTATTTTCATGAAACGCAATAGTAACGTAATATTAATAGTTTTGATAGCTCAATTTAAGTTTTAATTTACATTTTGTATTCCGTGATAGCGAAGCTATAGAAAAAGGGATCTTACAACACCGCTCAGTCCGTTCGTTCATCCATGTGTAGAAATGAAATATCAGGAGCCACAAAGTGTAGAGAGGTGCTTGATGTGTTGTTGCATCGGTATTGGCTAGACTAGCTCAGAGCCACAGGAAAATTTTGATGTGTGCAGTTGTTGATTGTTGCCAACCTATTTTATAAAAATTCAATTGTCCCAATTATTTTCAACTCGATAGACCTATCTGCGCCAAAATTAGCATAAACATTATTGGATACAGTAGGAAGATTCTTGGGATTTCACTGTCCCGAAGCACCCCAGTTATCAGTATTGCCAACCTATTTTATATAAATTCATTTTTCAAATTCCTTCTATTATGTTAGACGTAGCAACATCAAATTTGCCACAAATATTATTCGACACAATAGAAAAATACTGTTGGTGTTCCCTGTCATCCAAATACCCCGATGTCAGTGTTGCTAAGCCGTGTCCAAAAATTTTTTAATATGAACCACAATGTGTAGAGACCTGGTTGCTTTATCTTTGGTGGGATTTGGCTTGACTAGCTCGGACATTTGAAATGATGGATATAAATAGTTACTATACTGTAATAACTTCCACTGCTCTATATCGTCGTAATCAGACAGAATATGAAAACTCGGACGAAATTTCTGAATAGTACTGCCTAGAACTTATAGAAAAATGTTAATCTGGTACGACAGCTGAAACGGTTGCAAGGTGAGGTTATAGGAGCAGTACAACGCGTCACATTTCTTGAAATTCAAAATTTCTAAGTGCAGTAGCTTTTCAACCAACGTCCACCGAAATTATTTTACCTGTTTGACTGAGGATCGGGTGACCCGGGTTCAAATCCCGGCCAGGACGCTGTAGACTTTCCCCTGGTCTAGCTCCTTGACGTGCACTCTGGCTCAAATTGAATACCACATTGTCCTCATTGCGAAAGAAAAGATTACATTTCAGATTTTGAGAAGTGACGAAAGATGTACACCATAATATCTCAGAGTAAATTGTGTTTGAAATTAAACGTTAATCTACTACTTTTTCCACTGTAAGTTTGCGAGTAAGGAGGACACTTAACGGAAGGGGGATGCTGAGACCCCAGAATCTACCTCAGTGGTTACCGGTGGTTGTCTCTACTGGGTGTTGCACTCAAGCCCGCCGCCATCCACAAAGAGTAGCGGGTCAAGAATAATTAGAGAAGGGCTTGCGCTTACGAAAGATACATAAAATTAAATATATCTATTGGGGAAAGGAAATTTTAGGCTCAGCCTGTCTGCGGGTCTAGACTTTCACTATGTGAGAGAGGATTGGGTAACTAATCAGTCACAATCAGTCAACGTAGAGTGTAATTATGTAACATAGACACAAAAGAAGTGACCAAATTTTCAAATAAAGGGGCGTTAAATCTATTAGTTACGATTTTGAGAAAATAGAAAAATGTAGCTATAATATTGAGAATAGAATTTGATAGTTTGTCACAATTTTTCGTGACTAGAAATTTGTGTCACTGTTATTGGTATTATTAATATCAGTTTTAGAAACTTTGAAGATTCACTAAACGTTTTCTCCTAGCTATTTCGAACGATAAGTCAAACAAGCCCAAAGCTTCTGATATTGATCGACATTCTTCTGCCGAGTGGATTGAAGACAGATTTTCTTTATCAAAAAATGTGTAAATTAAACAATTTCTCCACAGTTTGTTTTGGAAAACTCCAAAAGTAACTCAGAAATTTTTCTGGAGTAAACAGCGTGACTGCAATAACGTACCATGTGAATGTAAAGCGGGATTTTGCTTCGCAAGTAATCTTATCGCATACTCCCTTTGCTTCCCTTACCCATTCCATTCTTTCGCTCTTTCTCCTTTTAGATACCGCGTTTGTATTGGGTGTTGTTTCACTCGAATCATCAATATGCCTTTAATATCCGTGTTTAATATGCGTAATGTTTGTTTCAAAGCAAAGTGAAAAATAGCATTTTATGCCAAGGAAGAGCCAATTTCTCAATTTTGAAGTTAATTAAACAAAATTTCCAGAAGAAGCATTATTTTGCTAAAAAAAAAAAAAAGAAAGCCATACATTAAAATGACTACTAATAAGTATTTTCTTGAGTACTTCAGGGCGATGGATTGTTTGAATTTTTCTCTTCCACCATCTTCATTATCATATTCATGCATTGAATAATATCCTCGTTATATTCAAAGACAATATTTACGCTTCTGGACAGGAAGTTCTAATAAGAGGACTCCTCACTCCCCTCCCCCACATACACTTTTAACATTGTTCAAAATATTTCTAAAACTAAGAACGGAGACAGAAATTCAACGGCAATCTGGACATCCATCAGTGACGAAACAACCCAAATCAAATGGAGAAATTAGCGAAAGCGTTCCAGGAACACAGGGAAACAGTTAAAGATGCCTAGAATTCCTGTATTTCATTACAAAGTTCGAACGTTAGGTTCCACATCAACTGAGAGAAACTCAACGAGACCGGACTCACGCGTGGTGACCTGTGTTTCCATGCTTTCAAGGTATAACAGTAAGCGGCTGTTGACACGCATTGTCACGGGTGAAGAGAAGTGAGTTCTGTTGCGAAGCGTAAAGAGTCAAAGGCCTATCTGTCGCGTTGCTAACATCCTCCATCGACGTCCAAACTACAACGTAATCCCAAGAAGGTGATATTAAGTTTTCGGTAGGATGTCCAAGGCATGATTCACTAGGAAGTCGTGAAAATAAAACAAACCATCAATGTTACCTTCTACTATTGACAGGTAGACAAACTGCGAACCGCATTACGATCGAAGCGCCCAGGCCTCATCATTTGCCCATCACGATAACACCAGGCCATATGCTGCTGTCATAATCCGTCAAAAATTGATGGGCTTTAGTTAGAAGCCCACCCATCCCTGACTAAACCCCCTACAGACTACCATCTGTTTCGAGTTCTTCAGGAATCTTTCTCTCAGAAAATCTTTGATGATGTGGAGGCTGTGAAAGCTGCCGTAAAACAGTTCTTCGACTCCATACCTCAAGACCTTTATGGCATTGGGATTCTTTTCTACTAGAAAGATTGGAAGATGTCATTGATTGCAATGGCGATTATACACAGTCCTAGGCGAGTACCGTGTTGTATTTTTTACATTTATATATGAACACGTAAAATTGGGTTGAACACAATTATTGCCATAAAAATGCCAAGTTTATTTTTATTTAAGCTCTCGCTAAGCGTGTGCAACCCGTGACGCTACCACTCATCAAATATTGACTCTCGTATACGAAGAAGTTGGCCACCCCTAATCTAGTGGATGCAGATTGGATTGTTGGTAGTGAGGCACTGGTTCGATTCTAGAGTGGTGATATTTTTTTACTTTTAAATAATTGCTCCTTCTTCAGCATTCTACAAAATTACAGAAATAGCTTGGAAAACAATGTTTCTTTTTTCGTTTTGAATTTTTCATGATTTTACAAAACTCACGAACAAAGCTAATACAAGTCAGTTAGATTCTTTTTTCATTATACGCGTTCTCCAAGTCATTGATATGACTTCACGGAAATAGAAACTCGTTGGATTTCAGCGCTCACCATTTGACTGGCTTTTCGGCATATTACAGAAGTAGTAGTTTTGGGAGTGAGTAGGAGTAGCACTATTGTTAAATTTGAAGTAGCAATTAATAGTAGTCGTAGCGGAAAAAAAAAGTAATGGTAGCCGTAGTACCAGTACTTAGTACTAATAGCAGTAATAGAAATAGTAAATCCTAGGTCACAATAAACATTAAACAGTGAAATTTACATAGGTCGTAACGGTTTAATCTCTTAACAATAGGCAATCATGGATGACCTTCGGAGGAGTTTTATTTCAATTTCAGTTAGGGCACCGAAACTGATTCTGCTGGAGCCAATTCCACAATATAATGCAATTTAAAATTTACAGTCACTTCCAGAAGAAGTAAGTAATAATTAAGTTATTGATATTGTAAAGATTTATATAGATCACTCTGTACAGTACTATAACTATCAGCAGCATATAATGCCAACGATGGGAAACCAAGTGTGAACTTCCAGCACTCTCTGCTTGCTGTTGCTACCACCAGCCAATAGGAAGCAGCATCTGATAGGTAACCAGTCTTATGAGACCTAGGCATACGTAGTAAAACTATGATTTAAACTAGTTTATATTATTATCGGGAGAATAGGTTCAATAACAGCCATTGTTCAATTAAGAATAATAATCAGTAAATCTCGAGTGCTTTAAACATATTTCATGCTGTGTGTGTTTTATATTTTATTTCGATTTGAAAAATATCTTTCCTTACTAGTAATAGTGAAAAATTCCTTGCAAAGTCTGTTGAATTGGTGTAAAACATAAAAATAATAAAAGTGAATATTATCAATATTAATCTACATTTGAAAAAATATTACCGACGACCAGGATTTGAAGCCGGGACAAAATTAAATTTTGTTACAAACTCTGCATGATAACCACTCAGCCAGCCTATTAAACAGTAGTTTTTTCATAATTTTACTTGCTTTTACGGGAAGACTATGAAATGATATGACATTCCGTGTTTAATTAAGAATTATTGTTATTTTAAAATCTTCTTTTAGCTTGTAATTCCATATTTACAATGTCCATTATAATTCATCTGTACTGCGTTTTAGAGCCGGATTATGTTTAAATTTTGAACGACAGGGAACTTCCCTCTACCGCGGGAAATTTCCCTCCGCAAGGGAAATCGCTGCGAAATAGGGAAATATTCTCTAAAGACGCGTCAAAACTTTTGTCCATAGCTGTACCTTGAATATGAACTTTTTAAATAAAATATTTTTTAAAGTTATTATAAACTTTTCAAGACATGTAAACGTTTTACAAAGCTAACATATTATGAATATTGCATTTCAGCCTAACGATGTTGATCCTCTTAACTGTAAATTGTTACATTACGAGGTATACCTAAAAGAGGGCTGGAAATGGATTTTACACAGTGCACAACAAGCCACAGTGGTCAGTTTCACTAACAAGCTTCCAAACGAGAAGTACAAGATTCGAATGAAAGCAGTGACAGTTGATGGAGACGCAAATTTCTCTGATGTTGTAACAGTTATAACGAAACCTGGTGGTAAGTGTTTTTGAAGTAAATCATTGAAGAAAATTTTATTGAGTACACACCGCATGAGGAAAACTCGGCGGGCCACCGGTGGCCCACCAACCATGAAGGCGGGCCTGAGGCCCACCGAGTTTTCCTCATGGGGCAGGTTCCAGAAAAAATATTTGTTTGCCACTTTTACTACTCCTATTTTCTGCTTTATTTACATTTCACGTAGATTTCCTAAGAGGGTTGAGCTTTTCTTGTGAATCCAAAAGTTTAAATTCTGAAATCCAAAATGGCGACACCCATAAAATATCTGGAGACTCCGGCGGCAGCTAAAAGGATTTATTTTAAAAATAGTGAAAACCCGTAACTAAAAGTTTATATCTAAGTCTATCAATCGATATACGTAGTGTGTCTGAAACAGTTGTGAAAACTACATTGTGTGTGATTTGCTAAGCCGACACCGCTTACGTCAGTATGTGTCGAGCTATGACGTCATTTGTGACGATGCCGCTCTAACTTTGAGTGTCTGTATCCCGAAACTACGCATAATATTGATTTATTTAAATATTTATTTTTCTTTTCTTTGGTATAAATAATTATTTCTTGAAGTTTGCACCAATAGTTAGGAGTATAGTACAAAATTAAAAGTTAGCATGTCTGCTTGTCGCTATGTTACTTATACAAATATACATATATGCGTGGATTGATTTCCATCAAATTTTCCATATATATCGCCTAGATACTGGTCCAGGTTAGAAAAGTATTCCGGGTCTGTTGTTGCGACCCAGCTCGCAGAGTTGCCATCTTTTATAAAATCATTTTTTTATTTCTCCTATGGCATTGGATGTATCAGCACCAAACTTGAGATAAACGTTATTTAATACAATAGAAACATACTGTGAGCATCTCCGCCACTAAGCGCCTTAGGTATTAGTGTTGCCAACTTATTTTAAAATTCAATTGATACAAATGTCATTACTAATAGAAATCTTCAAACACCCATGGACTTACACCATATTTTGAATATATATGCGTTAGGTATTGGGACAGATCATAGAGGTACTTTCGGTGCTGCACTTGTCAGTGTTGCCAACTAATTTCCAAAAGTCTACTATTTCGAATTGGTTCCATATTTATTCTCTGTCAGCACCAAACTTGGCATGTATCTACTGCTAGTAGTCATAGATGTACTCCGTACTCAGTTTTGACAACATAGTTTATTCACCTTCCACCAACTGGCGGATATAAGCATATTTGTTTACAAACGGAAAACCAAATTCTGAAATGGAGGTATGTACAGAGACCTAGGATTAGCTCTGAAAACATATTTAAGCAAGGTAAGTTCTAAGCCAAAATTTCAAGCGACGACCGTTCGCGAATGCTCATAAAGGTTACGTTAGATGACCATTCCATTTCTCTCACCCGAAAACACAGGTAAATACAATTCGGGGATATTACACCGTAAATAAATTTGATGTTAAAATACAAAAGGAAGATCTATCTAAGACTTTCGGGTAGTAAACATAATTATAATAATTCTGATTAAATGAAATAGTATGCCTTCATTTACCTCTCTGTAGGGTAGAGAAAAAAATATTTCTCTGTAACTTGTCTTATTTTCGAAATTATCAGTTAAAAACTTGCTCAATGATGATCCTCACTGTGCATTATTTGATAAAGTTGGGTTAAACTGGTTTGGAAGAAAAGTGCTGCAAATCAAGTGCAAAGTGGCACCATACGGAGTTCTACTAATTCTACTGCAATAAATGAGTATGCAAACATCTAATTTTGCCAATTTAATAATAAACTAACCCTTAAAAACACGAATATTTACTATCCATATTACTCCTGGATCCGCTCTCTAACCCGTAGAAATGTTGAGGTCCGGAAAGTTTCATTGCATATTTAAGGTGCAAACCTTTAATAAGTTCAGAAGAACTTGGGTAGAGTACTTGATTTTGTTGCAGCGTTCCTTTACACGCATTTTTCAAAATGGCCGATTCGTATATTAAGGCTCTCGTAGTATATGAACCAGAAGGCTGAAGAATTCGAAGTTAATGTCAAAATGTAGGTTTTTGGAAGCAAGAAATTCTAAGAAAATATCTAATTTTTGATCAAAAGATTCTATCCGCCATTTTCCAAAATGACGGCGTGCTAAATATATTTTTTCTAGTGATAACACTTGAACCTGTATATTAAAGTAAGCTAAGTAAAATACGACATCGTATTTTTCAAACCGACAGAGAAATAAAACACCTTAGTACACCAACGTGAAATAAATATGGCAACTACATTTTGGGGTACACGACCAACTTCCCCGTCATATTGGATGGAGGATATTTTATTTTCAGGCGGTAGCTGGGTCTGTGACATATCAAACAACACA
Source organism: Lepisma saccharinum (assembly GCA_022664845.1). Classification (NCBI taxonomy): domain Eukaryota; kingdom Metazoa; phylum Arthropoda; class Insecta; order Zygentoma; family Lepismatidae; genus Lepisma; species Lepisma saccharinum. The sequence continues at coordinate 92,263 of JAGDQP010000530.1, read as the reverse complement.
AAATTGTTCCGAGAAAGTCGTTCGACTTTAATTGTTTTGCGTTTTACCTCTTTCGTAGAATCTTTTTTTGACTCTGCACATATTTCTATTTAATTGTAATAGTAAAATCCATTTTACCTTACAATCTAATATATTTAACGTTTCTTCCTGCTAGTACTGGGAATCATGCTTTAATTCATTTCAATTAATAAAGGGTTTAATTGTAAAGAATCATAAACCATAATATATTAATAATTCATCTAATAAGAAACTGTTTCACTTTCAGAAACGAGTGCAGTTCAAAACTTGAAAACCATGAAGAAGTCCTTTAGCGATTTCCAATTACAATGGGATCCACCTGCCATCATTTCTGGAAATATAACACATTACCAAGTGTATTTTCAGGTTAGTTTATATTTATGAACTGTGTTGAAACAAGCAACTGTTATATTGACATTTGTAACGTAAAAAATGAGTTACAAATACGTTACAATCTGTCAAGCTAGTATGGACAGTACGGATGTTCGATGACAACAAATTAAACTTCGAACGCCTTTCGGTTAAAATAATCAGCGATACATTCATTTGTGGTAACAAGCAAATCATAGATTTGAGGCCCATGCTTTGTGTTATGGATTAATGACACATTCATCGTCAATAGCCTCACAACTGATTCTGTACCGGTAAACTAGTTTCCTTGCTTGGAAGTAGTCGTTAGATTAAATTAGGAACCCAAACCATACTTACAGTCATTACCAATCTAGTCCTCTGGATTATCGGACAACGGATATTCATCCGTTTGATGACTTTTTACAACTTCCAAGAAGTACTTAACCAAAAAGTACATTCTATAACTTAGAAAGAATTTTGTAATATTCAAGCAGATTCATAGTAATCCAGTTAATGAATAATTTAATATTATTATTAATAATGCTGAATTTAATCTTATTCAATTCTTTCTGGCATTATTCGTGTCACTCTAAAATGATATGACATGAATCTGCTAAGTGTAGAAATGGTCAAAATAAAGTGAAAACCAATGTCTGATTTTAGTTCTTGACTTATCCAAATACTAATTAGATGACTTATGTTTTCTTCGAGATGAGCAAGGCGTTTATTAATCAATTAGAACTTCAGTATAATGAAATTAAGAAATCAAGTATCTTAGGTTTACTTAAAAAGGTATATTGCTCTTGTATTCAAAGAATACAATGCAAGAAAATCAAAGAGAAACGAATCAGAGCAGCTCGTTCAACAAGACAAGTAGAAAATTCCGTGAAGAAAGTCCCTAACTCTTCCGTTGCACTTGTATATAGAAACCAAGTACAAATAAGATTCTACCATAAATTCCACAACTTATCCCTTGCACCCGTACATAGAAATCAAATACAAATAAGCTTCTACCATAAACGCCACAACTTTCCTCTTGCATATGTATATAGGAACGAAGTACAAATACACTTATACCATAAACTACACAACTCTAATCTTGCATCTGTAGATAGAAACCAAGTGCATAAAAGCTTACACTATAAACTCTACACCTCTTCCGTTGCACCTGTTTATAGAAACCAGTTACAAATAAGATTATACCATAAACTCCATGAAGCTCCCGTTGCACCTGTATATAGAAATCAAGTACAAATAAGCTTATATCATAAACTCTACAACTTTTCCCTTGCAGCTGTAAAATATAAACCAAGCACAAAGAAGCATATACCACAAAATCCACAACTCGTCCCTTGCACCTGCATATAGAAACCAAGCACAAATAAGCTTATACCACAAACTATGAACAAACCCGATGGGAGAGTTTAGAGTCAATTTGCAAATTGTATGTTGACCGGAAGTAAAAGCGAAGCAAATATAGAAAATCTAATTCGATTAGGTCTAACTAAACAGAAGTATAGATAGAAAAAACTGGCATGCAGAAAGGTGGTGTGAACACGTCGACAAAGATCGAGTAAATCAATGTCGCTGACCTGTGATCTGAAGTCAATCTCTTCCAGCTGCTTTGGTTAAGTTGTTGCGCACAGACGGACAAAGTAAACTTAATAGAGGAACAAACATTTTTGGGAATGTTATAAAAATTAGGAGAATCTTTGGCAAGAGAATGAGCGTTGCTTAAAATAGAGTGAAATGCAAACGATTTCAATTTTCTTGATGCCATGTGGCGTTTTATCAAATTTTACCCACTCCTGAATAATTAGATAACATGGAGTTACTTTGTCAAGAAACCATTTAATGGTTACAAATGGAAAATATATACAATTCAAGCGTACAGGGAAAGAAGGGGAAGCTGCATGAAAGGTGACTTCTCGTAAATTGCATTTCTAAATTCAACCCTCCTATATACTCCCATGTATTTCATATTGTTAAAACGGCTTTAACTTTGTGATTTTTTAGCTTTTGGATTGAACCATTTATATCGGTTAGCTGTCAGTGTGTTCTACTTGTTACGAATGCAAAATCTTTTTTTTTAGTGCACGTTCCCTCTTCTTTCTCTGTACGCTTCAATTGTAATTGAATAATGACTACTGGAAGAAATATAGAAACAGACTCTTACGCAACCAATGTTATAAGGCTGCTCTAATGTACGTTAATACGGTAGCCGAAATGACTTGCACTTAGGTGTATGCGCCTTACTGTACCAAGATGGATAAGAGGAAGAATTTATCGTCACTCGTCAGAGGTTAAATTATGATGTACAACACTTTGATTCATTGATTCTCAAGACCGCTAAGGAAGGGCCTTACTGCCAGCGAGCGAGCGGGCAACAAAAATAAATAGATTATATGCTTTTCAAATGAACGAAGCCATACCGGACACGAGCGATCCCGAAAAAGTTGTCGCAGAAAATTATATCTGGTTTTATTTCTCGAGAGATATAAGTTTGTCGCTCGAGATGGCGCATGTGCAAACGTGAAAAAGTCTGTATGCAGAGAAGCATGTACGGAAGTTCTCGGAGAGTTGCTTTCTAAATTGCACGTGTTTTGGTTTTCATTCAGTGACGGCGAAGTTTTTCAAGGAAATATTAATTTTGGATGTCTAAACATAACCACTTTTATGGATAAAGGATGATTGTTATTTCAGGAGAGATATAACAGATAAATTGAAAAGTGGGAACAAATAATCGGCTTATCTCCAAAATCTTCATTGGTCAAAAGTGGGTTTTTCGTAAATAACCATATATGTACATTATATAAACAAATTGTTCTATCTCCTTTATTACTTTGAGCTTAGCTATTCGTTGCCCGTTACATATGCTTAAAATACATTAAACAAAAAATTTCAGAATCGACATTTTTGTCACTTAGCCCAGTATATATCTCCATTCTTCAATTATGAGAAGAAAACTTACAATCTGCTTTTAGAAAAAGTCGAACGTATCCAAAGACATCCTCAAATACTCGAAGAAACGAACTTCATGATCTTGGATTCGGAATTGTCTGTATAATGAAATTCTCCGTACGCGCTTCTAACTTCATTTTTTAGGTCAATACTTTACCTTCTTTTCGTTGTTGTTTAAATGAATCTATGGCGTTTAGGCTTCTTCAGCTTCGACCAGGATATGATGGGCGGAAGAATGCAGGAAGAAATCAGCCAAGGCATAAGTTTAAGATACTATCCCGACATTTGCCTGGCGTAGCAGGAGACGAACTCGAAATACCTCCGTCTGGATGGTCGTCCTTTGGTATCGAACCCAAGACTTTCGAATACAAAGCCAACGCTTTACAAACTGAACTACGACCACTAGGTTTCTTTTGCTCAAGACATACCACTTGGTATTTTTAATAACTATTTTCGAACAACAGCAAAGTTCCTTGAATGGTACTATTACGGAGCTTTCTTTTCTGTAGAAATGTTTCTTAAAATAATTTGTCGCTAGTCCCTGTTGTTCGCTGGTAGTATGTCCATACCTTAAGTTGACTGACAGTTCAAAAGCCGTCTCTGTTCAAAGTAAACAATGAGTGGTGTAAAATTGATGCAACAGCCAACCACTGTCGTAAGGTTAAATGTTGATACTAGAAATCAAAGGAGATTCTATAACGAAATAACGTATTTTAATGCAGCAGATGACTTTAAACTACAACTTCCTCCGTCCAAGGAATGTACCGTCAGTGGCGATGGGGCGCACGCTAGGACGCATGTAATTTAACAATCGACGTCCACTTAGATACATCTTCTGAGTAAAGTTCTAAGCTGGAAGGAGTTCCCTTGCAAGCCCATGAGTAACAATAAGTATTTAGGAGACAATCGTTCCCATTTTTACCAGGAATAGTGTAAAGTCTTTGGACCAGAATACGTGGCCACAACTTTAGTAGGTGGTGAATACATTTATGTTATGGGGTATATTTAAAGAGCATGATCTGCGTATCTTGATACATGTGAATGTTCCTGCAGGCGCCATGATCTAGTTGGGTCTTCTACATATGCGTGTGTATTGCTTCATAATGTTGCTAATAAATTCACATGAATATTACATCTTCAAGTACTGTATGATAAATGTATGAAGTTATTAAGATCACGCCATGCAGTAGTAGTTTACTAACACAGGATGTTTCCACCGCTTGACCTAGTTTCCGAACTTTTCTTATCTTATCTTAAGGTACCAGTGAAATGTTGTAGAATACGAGGTGTAAATGTTCAATCCAGCATCATTCTCCAATATGCGTCACTTAACAGACAGCTTGGTTGGTGGGTCATTATAGAGACAGTTTGGATGATGGGCTACTATGGAGAAAACTTAGTTGAATTATCTTCCGAGATCTACTGACATCGTGTGGACCCATTCAAGCGCCAGATGTCGATTCCAGAGAAACAACGCATCCTACGTGATATTGACTAGGTGGCAATAATTTAGTACATTTATTTTTTGTTTTCATAAGTTGTGACCAGCATTCTAAAGTATTTTGCGTTTGTTTGAGTAATTGTGATCCTTGCGATAAGTGCAATAGTTCCGTTGTTGATTACACTATCACAATGTAAACAAAAGTCAATTTTTTATACTTAAAACAAAGTCATGGTTTTGATAGAGTGTTTGGGATGATTTCTGAAATGAATGCAGTAAAAATTGATTTGGAATTGAATTTTTTAATTTGATTAACTGTAAATTTGGAATTAAGGAAAAGATGTTTAAATCATTTTGAGTTATCATATTTACAATTATCACTATTACATGTATTATGTATATTTAATGATGCTCAGTCTGTGAGCAGGAATAGTATTTGAGAATGAATGGGAATGTGAGGTGAAGAGAACAGAGGACGAAGGACATTAAGACCGGAAGTGGGAAAGGTAATTCTGAAAGAAAGTTTCGTATTAAAGGAATATTCATTAGTTAAATTGCTAAGGAATTAAAGTTAATCATTGCAGAAATAAAATAAAATAAATATATTTTTACCTTGAACAGTGTCTTCATCTTCTGGCTTGTGAACGCACCACTTGTGCATCGTCTACTGGTGAAATAAAAGTGCAGTCAACCTCGGCGATTCTTCATGGACTCCATCCACTTGGTCAATACGAATTTAAAGTCGCTGCGTTTACAGAAGTGAGAGGAAAATATGCAAAAATTGTGGAATTAGTTGATTCTGCAGGTACGAATTACTCACAGATGTTGTGACTCATTATCAAACACAGAAGCCAAATTAGATACACCATATAATTGAATTTCTCTAAATAGATTTGATGCCTCAAAGATATATGTGTTGTTGCTCAATTCTACAAATGGGTTCGTCAATAAGCACCATTGAGGAACAATTCATTTAGGAAGTATGTATAATCTTCGTTCTTCATCATCATTAACAGTCTCTACAGCAATACTTGAACAGTACATCAAATTTTACATGTTGTAAGGTAGGTGAACCAATAGTAATCACGTACTCAAAGTGGGCTATTTAACGTTGCTTGAATTAGTTGAGCTTTGAAACGTTTGGTGCCATTTGCTGCTTGCAAGGTATTGCGATCTATTGCAGAACCCAGGAAACAATCAATCACTTCACCAATAGAATAAATAAAAATAAATGAACATAAAAGTACAGAGTTCGAATTAACAGTTCTTGTCTACTCAGACACTCGGTAAAAAATTTTATTTTGTGAAATGAAATATGAAAAAAAAAAATTATTAGTGCTGTCCATACAATTAATTTTATCTTATCTTATGAAAATTTACTTCGGAACAATTTTTTTACATTAGAAAATATTTCAAGCTATCCTTCATTATCCTTCAAACATGGGGGTTCGATATAGGTGCCTGTTCAGTTCAATAATGCGAAACTGTAAATTAAGAAAAGTTAGTTTCTAACATAATCTAAACACCAGTTCCAACTCTGAAATAAATATGCTGCAATTACAACTTGGTAATGGTATGAAATTTTGTTCTAATCTCAGTTTATACTCTATAATTGCTTTACAGTTCCCATGATGGCACCTTCTGAAAGCTCAAAACCCATCGAAAGAACAGAGTCAAGTCTAACTGTCCATTGGGATTATCCGGAGAACTGTAGCCATGTAAACGGGTTCTTCCAAGGATACAGATACGATCTGGTTCGTGCAGAAAATAATGTAATTCTTCGCAGTGGCACTACAAAAGCCCCTTCAGTTGCATTTCACAACCTCACTCCACACTCAGGGTATAACATATTTGTTTATCTGATGACCACAGGAGGATGGAATGCTAAAGCTCCTCTTATTATAACAACCAGAACAAAAGCTGCAAGTAAGTATACTCCATGTTTTCCTCTCATATATTTAAGGTTGAAATGGAAAGCGACATTTATTGAATTGTTCTCTTATTTCATTACATACTCAATGGTTTCAATAAAATACAATTCACAGTTTAAAATTGTTCAATCAATTACAAATTTTAATGGGTCAGAATTATTCGATGTATGTATTAAAACATATATTGGGATTAAATTTAAATTAAACTTCTTACATTTTAAAATTCTCTAGTAGTTGCAGGTTGAAGCATATTGAACCAGTAAATGTTAGTATTCTTTTGACACGGATAGGGAAAGTATAATATCTTGAATAAAGGTGTTTAAATTTCGTTAGTGAAAATGCTTGAAAATCGTGAGTACAAGGTAAAAGTTCTTTAGTGCAAGGGTAAATATCTTGAGTAACTGAAAATTATAAATAACTGTTTCAAGAGATCATTCCGAAAGTGAGATTTTCGGCTCCAAGATATTTCACGTGTTCGAATTGTCTTCAAAAAGCCTTCTACACAATGAATACCCTGGTGATCATTTAGTTCATATTTTTCCTGTTAGATGGCTAAACAAGTTCGCAAAGTTGTTTCCATCTAGAGAAAATTCAGTGTACTACATTCTAACATTCTCCGTGCTAAGTGAGTCCGATGATTTAGTTTTGAAAATGAATTATATATCCGATATGAAAATGAATTATATATTTTTCGATTATTTGGGCATAAATTTCGTTCTTGAGTACAATTCAGTTTTCGTGGATGGAAGAAAAATGTCCAAATTTCGTCAGTATTTCGTGAGGGAGTTAAACACATTGTCCCAAAATTGTAACACCTTTCATCTACATTTTAATAATAAAGCTATTTTCGGATATGCGTTCTGTATTACACAACGCATATCCGAAAATAATTATATTATTCTTTTCTGACAGACATGCGCTGTGAAAGTTTTTAAACATGATTTAACCATCAATCTACTGAATCCATGTGATTTCTTTAGTGTTTAGAATTTTCGCGAGTCGCCAAACTCCACTGTCCTTTGCCACCGACCTATTCTTTTAAGATCTTTGAGTTAGAAGCATTAATGGTAACTTATATATACATATATATATATATAGATATAGTTCTAAGATGTATTTCTGACTCGTTACTTTAATAATAGGAGATGTCTCTATTAAACTACTTAATCATACTTTATCGTATGGATAGCGATGCTATTCTCTTGTATTTAGTTTAGAAATGTGTTTTAAATTCTTTTCTTCAGATAGTGCCTCACACGGTACAACATTTGTTCACCGTTCAATCTTGCCAGTAACTTCAAGTTGCTTATCGAACGACGGTTGTTCGGTTTGTCCCGTTCTATCGTATATTCTGCTGTCCAACATTGTACCTATACAGTCGTCCGAAGAAGGTACACAGTAAAAAAAAATGCTTGTGTTAATTCAACACTTTTCAGTGTTCCAGCTTGGGTACCACTTTTTTGTGTTAAATCAACACAACAAATGGCGTTGATTACGATAGTAGCAGCGAGAAAAAAATTATGGCTGCAGCAATATCTGAACATGGGTTGGTAACTTGCAAGTTCAGCGTCTTACCGTCTGGACTAAATCGCCAGTCAGAAAAAAAAAGATTCAAACAAGATAGGGATAAAAACACAAACAACGTTACTCGCATGGCTTATGTCATTATTATCGCTTTTCCATTTGCAAATTAAGGATCAGACAGCCTATTCATTGAAAATATGTTCTCTTTCTATGAAAGCAGGCGATCGAGATGGCGACATGCAAAACACTTGTTGTCTAATCAACACCATGTGTTGTGTTGATTTAATTCAAAAAGTGGTAGTAACGCTCGGACACCGAAAAGTGTTGAATTAACACAGGCATTTTTACTGTGTTTATTCCATTAACAGTTAAACAAATTAATCTCGCAAGTGGAAGAATTGAGGATGAATTATGTGTGCTTGTGAAAGTCATATTGGATGAAGAGAATGAGGTGTTCATTGAAAATGTTGAAGCCTGATGTCACAGTCACAGTTTGTATACAAATGCCGCTGTAGCGACTATTTGGCTTCATTTCTCTTCGAAATTAGATGCCAGAACCAATAAAGTGACCGTTTCTTAGGTTCCAACATTTGTGAATGAAGAGATAGCTTTTATTCTGTCTTATTGTATAAACATCGATCCAAGTGTTGTAGTGAAAAGAGAAGAAACTGTTTTGTTTATTAAAGCTAAATCCCAAACCAAACTACAGTTAACATATGTATGCCACAGAAACACTGCATATTGAATTGCACAAGCTAATCTCCGTCACTCCGTGCCTTGAATGTATAGTTTGTAGTGGCTTGTGATAAACTGTGAACGTAAGATTCAGCTGAGAAATTGAATATTATGGAGCATCGAGTCATTTGTAACATAGTCATAGAATTAAAAATATAGTTCCTCCCATCTTTCCCGCTATAGCACAATCAACGATTGTTTCGCGAGAGTAAACAATCCCAGAGTCAGGAACCGAAGAACTTATTAATGTGTTTCACTCAAGTTCCTTCCTTTAATAATATGTTGTCCGTTCTGATTTCAATAACTTTTCTTGTTTTCTGCATATTAAAGGAGTAATGCAAGGGAATAAAGGATCATGCAGGGAGTTCTTCTTTAAAAAAAAAGAAGAAAAAGTGTTTCAAACCCTGACAATGGAATAAAATTGCGCACGATGCACTGGTATTCCTAGCGCGTGGGAATAAACATCCTATGGCTGTTACAATAGAAGCAAACAGGTCGATACTGTTTGATTTTCTATCTATATTTATTTTGTTATCTATGACATTCGTCCAATTAAATGTCATCTTTCTAAGAGTACATTTTTTCTTTTTCCTTTTTCTGTTTCAAATAGCACCAGAGGCCGTTGAAAACCTGACCATTTACAAGCGAGGTCGTCGGTTGCTTGGAGTCAGGTGGAATGAACCGATCAACACTCATGGATCACTGGAATCTTTCATCCTTACCTTCCAAAGAAAGTCCACGGGTGAGAAGATTACAGTTACTGTACCTCCAGTACCCTGTTTAACTTACCCCAGTGCCTTCTGCCATACTATTACTTCTTTATCCCCAGAAGAGCAATATGTTGTTGGGGTAAGTTTATTATTTTTAGATGGTTCGGTAACAGGACAATACAAAATAAATGAAATGTTTCTAATTCTTCATGTATCTTTTATATTTTCGACCAACCCCATAAAGGTCTTAACTTTTCGTATCTCATGTGGTATGTTCTTGCTTAAAACGACATAATTTTTCCTAAGTAATAAATTATGCTAAACCTTTTGCCTGCTAATTTCTACTGTCCAACATATTCTTCTACAACGGATTTCCTTTATCTTGAAAGCATCGACGTAGTAAAGACGTACTGTTCTATTACGTTAAATTAACATATTCCAAGAAATTTAATTATATATATATATTCAGATAGGTTATGCTTGTGTTCGTCCAGCCATATTAACTAGGACATCTGGAATGTACCTGTTTGAACTAAACTGTGTTGAGTATTTTAGAAAGGAATACCATATCATTTCTCTTCTGTCAGTTATCAATCTTCCTCATTCATGTCAAGTTACATTGTCCTATTGGTACTTGAATGCACGGTCATGTGAAGAGCAAAGCACTCAAGATTTGAACAATGTTACATCAATCTAGGCAGCTTTCGTAGAGCTAAAGTAAATAAATTACACAAAGTCATATTCGTGAAATTATATCGAACTAATAAGTGTGTTCAGGCAGCGTAGAGTGGGGGTAATAGAATACGAACATCGTGCATACTTCACTTGTTATATTTGTTGCGATGGTGAGGAACTTAAACACTTTTTTGCAATGTTTAAAGAAATTATAAACAAAATATGTGCAAGTTAGTAATAGCGTTTGACATTCAAAGAAGAAAACGAACTTTGTTAATTAATGTAGCTGAAGGTAAAATAATAACACTGACTGTCTTGATACAAGATTCCCTAACCATGGGCACCACAACACTCGCCTTTGTTTAACTTTTTTATCATGTAGTATAGGAACTTAATTCCTGTGAAAAAAGTTAAAGTAATGGAAATATCAATGCACAAACAAAGCTTGTAATGTAAACATTGTAATGTCAACACGAAAGATGGAAAATATTAATAAAATAAGATCGTAAACTCATTTAGGCATAAAATCATAAGTACAAGGCGCAAATTGACAAAAGAACAAACAACAGAGTATAGTCATAAGAGTGGGTCTATAACAATAAAAAGAAGCTAATAATGAAGACATTATTCCAAGGTGATAGAATGACTCTAGCAAACATCTAATCAAAATAAATTCGATAAGGAGCAACCAGAGGATTCTGTTTAAAATGTTACAGAATACTGACGTCAAACATTGCGACGCCTGAGGATTGGCGTTATCAGATAAACATGTCCTTCGACAAACGATAATGACACAAAGGTAGCTGACGAAAACATCGATGAGTGGACTGGATACTGGATATAAATAGAAACAACATTTTATGAATTTTAGGAGACTTCAGGATCAATTAACGACCAGTCATCTTTCTGAAACCTACTAAGAGCTATTAAGAAGCTAACCAGAAACCAAGGGCAAATACGAAAAGAGAGAAGCCGGAGATCGTCAAATCAGAAACAACGGAGACTTGGTAGAAACCAGATATCAAAGTGGATTGTAGAATACAGAGACAACAGCGGTAGAGATACCTTAATGTGATTGGTTGAAAAAACATCCAACAAGCGAAGATAACAACCAATCCACGACTAACCGCTAAGTCCAAGTGAGTGTATAATGGAATCCAAAGAGAGAGTTGTACTCAATTCTCAAGGGAACGGAAAGAGAAGAGAATCTATCCTTGCAGCTGTAAGAATATCTATTTGAGATTAAAGAAACAGAAAAGATGGAAGATAGATGAAGAATAACAACCCAAGCAGGACCCAAGCAATCCCAATATCGGCCCAATGCTGTGCCAGTACGGATGAAGGTTGGGACGGTATTGAGCCGATATGGGCCCGATATTCTGCGCTGCTACGGAAGAAACTGAAGAATAAAGTGTGGTATCAGAGAAGTCTATTTGGTTTCAACTGACGACGTCTTCATTGAACTTTAACTTAAATACGTTTTGCGTATTTTATGATTCTATACTCCAAATTTAGTAATTAGAATTGCAGGCGCTTATAAATCTGTAGCAACGGGTAAATTTACTAATAAGAACTTAAATAAAACTAACTCAATATTTGAAACAATATGGCATTTCTTGCCTTGTTGACTATGTTCTTGCCTTTTAGGAAACCACTGTATGTTTGTTGATTTCGTTCACGACAAGTTTTGATGTCTATTTCATAGTATAAAGAATGATTGTAATTACAGGAATCGTATCAGAAAATGGAGATACAACAAAATGTTTAAGAAGTAAGTGTGTTCTGGTTCGGGTATAAGATTATGTTAATACATGTGTTGATAGATATGTAATTCGTGTGTTTAACTACCTTGGAGATTTGTATAGTACTATAACCACTCATCTTCAAATTCTGAATCTACGCATCTTTTATGGGAATTGATAATTAAGAAAACCTCGGTGTTCGACTGTTTCATGGACTGTTGTTTAGAAACTCACCGACAGCGCCAAACTTTACTTTCCAGCAGTGGCCCAGTTTTATAATCGGGTATAGATGAGTTACAGACATCTTATAAGTTACGGAAGAGGCAATACGCACATGGATATATCGAAGTTGGTTGGTTTTTCGAAGGATGATGGCCAAAACATTTGCCAGGTGTCAGAACAGTGACAGATTTGTCTATTATTTTAGCATCAATTGTGACACGAACGATGTCGTAGCGTCTTTCAATAATGTAGTTTTCACTAAGATTATGTAAAATGTGGTAAACTCCCTCCCTGTCCTGTACGAGGACCGAATGCTTCACAACTTTCTTGCTATGTGATGGTATCTTTTTAACATTTGAAGTCGATGCAGGGGCATCAGTTTCAGTGGTTGATTATCAACTTGATCAGCAGTGTTGTTTTATCGTAAACAGATCTTTCGTTCATTCAAGGTCTACGCTTCAATTAAGAGGAGCGAGTAATACACTTTTACAAGTATTTGATGAAATTAATGTGTAGGTGGAAAGAAAAGAAGCAATAGAATACCATCACTAGTCATAGCTTGGGAAAGTCTATACTTGATCGCAACCGGTTAGATATTTTATGGCCAAACCGGAGACTTAGTATGTTAGCCAAAGATATGGTAAACATGGATGGTAAATTAGGTTGCTGGATAGATACCAGGGAAGCTAAAATAAATGAACTTATAACAACATTGCAGCAAGGCTCTTCGGGAGAGACAACCGATTATAGGTTGCAGTGTGCATATTCCGTTAAAATCTGGTTCAATCCCAGTGTTCAGAAAATACTATACAATTCCATTTTAATAGCAGAATGCGGTATAAAAAGAGTTGCAAAATAAACAAGGTATTTTTGAAGCCAATTGATTATACTGATTGGACGACACCACTAGTAACAGTAAGAAATAAAATGACATTCGGTTATGTCTTGAATTAAGAATTACCCTAAATAAAGTGACCGAAAAAGCAATATACCTATTACCAAATATACAGGAAATTTCAAGTCAGTTAAGGAAAGCTAAGTGTCATACAACTCTTCATCTGCGGCAGCCATATTTACAGCTTCAGATACAACCGTCATCTCAGAACTACCTTGGGTTAACACTCCTACCTATTTCAGCAAGACTAGCCTTCTATTTGGTCTAAATAGTTCAGTTAAAATCTTCCAACGTTTTATGGATGGGCTTTTGAGGGCGATACCCGGTGTATTCTGTCACATAGATGATGTAATGATTACTGGTAAAAATCAAGAGGAATGTTGTCAGAGGGTACATAAGTTTTACACAGATTCCAACAAGCCAATGAAAGTAGACTAGAAAATGCATTTTTTTAAAGAAAAGACAAGCTATCTAGAATTTGAAAAGGTGAAGATGGTATACATGTATCATCAGGAAAAATGTAGCTTATTTTAGATTAACCTCAAGCTGTAAATGTAACCGAATTAAAGGCCTTTTATCATAGACATATGCCACATTTATCATCTAAGACACCGCACGTATATCAATTACTTAAAAAGTCAAGCTCGGTAATGGGCGGAGCAATAGTCTAGGGAGTTGGACGAGGAAAGAGAGCCTTTAGTGGAAGCTAAGATATTGCACCCGTTTGATCCATTATTATGACTGACTCATGTCAATATGAAATAGAAGCGATACTATATAATAAAATGTATTCATTTAGAAACAGTGTTCTGTATATCTGCAAGCTTATCGTCAGTCGAACAAAGATATGTGTAATTTGAACGGGAGGTATTAGCAGTGGGAGTAGGTGTTAAGCGTTTCATAAATATGTTTATGGTCGTTCTTATAAAATTTTAACTGACTCGTTATCGGTCACAACTAATTTTTGATGGAAAAGGTATATCGAATACTGCAAGTTCTTGATTACAACGATGCACCTTGTTTGTGTCGTCCTATGATTTTAACATTCGATATACCAAAAATCTAGAGATGGACGATTTTCTGTTCAGTTTTCCCTTAATACACGAGGAAGGAGGTAGTGAAATATTAGCAGAGTATATGGTTCAGATATCAGTGACACCTGTTTTGAAATATTAGGTAATTAAAATCACAGCAGATGATACGTTGTTACAGGAGGTAATCATTTGGATTCGGGAAGGTTAGCCAAAAGGTTACTTAAGGCACATATGAGCATCAAGGTCACTATAAAATAAGCGTGAATGGACTACTCAAGATGTGGATTTAGATATGGGATTGTATAATGTGGAATTTAGATTATATCACCTTATCTCTTGAGTAATGTCGTATTTTTGTAGTGTGAGTAAAGGAACGATAACTTACCTGGAACACTACCATTAGTCACGAAAATAGTCTCCCTCGGACTCCACAGCACTTTGCCATCGCCAACTAAATGTTGAAGTCACCGGTTTTGGAGGCAAAGAAGTGAATCACTGTTCGTCGCACGTCATCTTCATTTTGCAGTGTTTTCCCAGAAAGGTGGTTTTGCAGGCTACGAAAACGATAGTAGTCTGTTGGTGCAAGATCTGGTAAAAACGCCGTTTGGGAAGATTTTCCAGCAACATTCCTTGATCTTAGCACAGGACCTTCTTGCCATGTGTGGACGCGCGTTATCACCGTGGATGATTCCGTCACCATTGTGTCCAGAAATGGCTCGGGTCTGTGACGGGTGAGCAGGGAATTGCAGATGTCAACTCTCTGCTTCTTCTGTTGAGGCATTGACGCATGGGGTACCCATTTTCCGAGTTTCGACAAGTACCCAGGATCCTGCAGATGACAATGTACGGTCGAATGGATGATCTGGATTTCGCTGGTAAGTTCTTCAACAGTTTGCATTGGATTTGCCTCTACCGTTGTTTGCAGGACATCGTTGTTCACCTGCACAGATCGTCCTTCTCGTGGTTTATCGATGGGGCTGGTGTCCCCAGACCGATGCATCTGGCACTTTCGCACATCCACAGCACCCTGACCATATACGACATTGATGTTTCATGCCAATGCGCTGGTTGGAGATCCCTGGTGAAATTCATACACCTTGACATGCCGTATGTGGTCCTCTGACACTGCATGATCAAACACAAGTCATATTTCCAAAACGTGAAGTAGACCGTTCTCCTACATACTGCTGCACAATCAAGTGCCCTATATGACTCAGCTGTGGCAAATGCCGTCTACTTCACTAGCGGCACGTAACATGGCGTCATTGCAGCGGCTCTAGATACATACGACATTACTCAAAGGATAACGCAGTTGTATCTAGAGCACTGCGTCGTGCATATTTTAATTTATGCATCTGCATCATGCAAGTGCAAATAAATTACTGGAGTTAGTGAAGAATTTGGCATAGTAGCCTGAGATAGATCTAGAAAATCATCTTTAATGGGCTGCGTGAAGTTGTATTCCTCATTCTAATATCCGAAATTGGAGGTAAACTTAAACGCTGAGTATTGTTCAGAAAGTATCTATGCACCTCATTTTCCTACAATCCTACCGAGATACAGCTTGGTTCTCTTAATGAGAAACATGTTACAAACATTTCACAAAAGGATAGGCAGAACTGCTACAGTATCGATTGGTGTCATCACAAACCCTTGCAGAATATTGCTATATTTTATCCAATAATTACTTCGCAAATGCAGATTTTTTGAGTATTCCGAACTTTGTCGTAATGTTTGATATATTCCTTAGTGCTTAACACATAGTCAAGAAAATAAAATTCTATGAAAAATGTGTAAGTGTACAACTAAAAGTAAGCGTTATAAACGTCTTGAAAGTGTAGAAGTAGATCATTTGCGTTTTATATAATGTTTTGGAACAATTTAATCATATGTTATTATAAACAAGAATAATGTGATTTCTATTTCTACTGAGTAATTGATCTTCAATGTTAACTCTTGATTTTAGGTGAAAGCAAAGAACGTGGAAACTGAGGACGCAGGAAAAGAAACCAGTGTAGAAGGCATCACAAGAGAGAGTGGTAAATTTTATTTTATTTTAGATAAAAATGAAGTAAATTGAAGTTTAAGATAATCCAACAAAAATAGCTCATCAAATTATGCAAAACCTGTCTCAACTAGCAACACAACTGAATGGAAATCGCATAGTCAAGCGCTTTGAGGCTAGAATTTGCAGTGTGTTGAATTGAACTAACTCAACTAAATATTTCTAAGTCGATCAAGAAAGAGTAAAGCCTTGTGTTACCAAATAGATTAAGTTTTGCGATTTGTAGATTGAGGATGATAAGTGTTCTGCACGTCTGATGCAAAACATAGTTGCACGTCTTGCAATTAACATCAGAATAAAACACTGAACTGCTGAACAAGACTATACTATTCGTAAAAAATAAATTACACGTAACGTTTCGACATTCTAGCAAAGATCCTCATCAGATATACACATCAGATATACACATGAGTGTATGTGTGATGAGGATCTTTGCTAGAAGGTCGAAACGTTACGTGTAATTTATTTTTTACGAATAGTATAGTCTTGTTCAGCAGTTCAGTGTTCAATAAATTTATCACGAAAATGGGAAAGACACTGTATACTACGGTGTACCGAAAATAGGCTCTTTTTTAAATTTCGAACTGTAAGGGGATTAAAAAGTTGCATTATAGTCTTGAAAGAGTGTACAGAAAATTTTACGTTTCAGAGTCAATTTTTGACTGAAGACCGGGGCCTTTAACAATTCTGGAAGTTGAAAATCGTCCCAGAAGAAACACGAAACTTTAGGATAAAAATTGATTTCTTTTAGGATTTGTAGAAGGTAGCAGCGCTGGTCATTAAAGTATGTAGACAAAAATACTTTGTTGTTAAGAGAAACTAATTATTCTTCGGCAGAAGCGATAGATAAATTCTTTAAGATAAATAAAATTTGGAATTTTAAATTTTTGCTACCAACTAGCATACCACATAAGTTATTAATCCTCATCTCTCTTGCTATTACGTTTATTATTATATTTAAGGTCTTATTATTATGTGCGTGAGTACTGAGGACGTTAGAATACAGTAATGTAAAGATTTTCCTCCTACAGTTATCAAGAGCAGCTTTTTCGCTTGATATAGTCTCTAACTTTGAATTGTTTTGTAAATTCGTACATTATTTTAGTGATATAGTGAGCATTTGCTTCTAAATTGTATCTTAACGTAATCGAGCTTTTGGACTTCATAGTCGTGGAAGAGCTGTAAATAGGGGGGTTGAAGTTTATGTACCGTCTCGACAATGAGCCTTCTGTCAATAAACATAGTTGATAACCTTTCTAAGCTTACGTACTAAATTTGATTATGATCAGGGAGTGACGAATAAAATGTATGTTTCCATTACCATAAAATGTCGAGGTCCTAGAAATTTAACAATCGATAGTTGGCCATTCTAATAATCTACAACTAAAAGTTACTTCCCTGAACATTTCAAATGCAAAGTCAAAATATGTACAAAGGGAAAAATATGAGAATCTAACTGAACCAATAAATAGGCAGTGTGCAACTTTCAGAAAGGTCGGTCCTCTTCTCCAACAAACTCGGAGATTACGCAAAGTCCGGATTAAACCCGAGGTGCACATTTCTGGTGCAATCAACTTTCATCGAAACTAATTACATGTTCACGGTATCACGTCTGACGATCGAGTCCTGGAACTCAACTTAGTTTCTCTCGTCCTAAACTTCTTTCATTTCTGGTAAATTTCCAAAACGTTCACCTTCCGAGCACTACGTGTCGATTGCTTACATTAATTTCTGCATCAGCAGTAGACGACCATGGGGCAAACAAGACGTAGTACATGAACCGGCGGACAACCGTTCTACATGTTGGGAAACTCGTATTCGACTCTGTTTTCTGCTGTTACAAATATTTCAGTTACGTCTTCTTTACTTTATTAAAATATACATCCTCATTACGTTTCCCCTTTTACCAATGTACTGAGTATTAATGAACTTTTATGTAGAAGTAATAAACTGAATTAAGAAATATAGAAAATGAAGTTTTGCCTCAAAATGAACTACCTGTGTCCTATACGTTTGCATTAATTTATATCTTATAATACAAACAAAACACTTTTGGAGGTTATACCAAGCCATAACCCACCACGCGGAAGTGACAGTAATAGAGTTCCATGCACCCTGTAGTCCTTCGAATTTTTAGTCATTGGTCTGCTATTTGTTCTTTCTCAAAGAATTTTCTTTTAAAGTTGGAAACCTCTCATCATATTAAGTTCTGAATGTATGTATGTAAACATATCTTTCCTTCTGTCCATATGCATAAGCTGAAGCTTCAGTGACGATTTTCAACTTCCTGTTTGTGGCAACGGTTCTAAGCAATATTGAAGTGCCCATTATAAATAATTTCTTCATATTAATTTTTGCTTCCATGAGTCAGAACTGGAGATTCAGTAACAAAGAATGCATTCCAATTAATCATATCCATGTAGTCTTGCGCTGAGAACTTCAAATGTCAAACCCCTGGTATTTTGTTCTTGCGCACGCTCTGCAATTAGAGAGCTCTTGCTTGTAAAATATTTTTCATAGAGTTTTGCCTTGTTCTTGTTAATCATCGATCTTCATGGTCAATAAGAAATTTTCTGGGTGTGCAAGATATGAATTCCTTCTTATTATTTTGTCGACATTATCTTTGTGTTCAGAGGTCATATATCGTGGTAGACTAATTATCAGGAATAGATTTCCTGGTCCATTCGTACATTTTGGCTTCGATTTTGTATTGAACCACAGCGGAACAAATTTCACTATACGAACTACGCTAAGACTTTAAGAGCCTCTGTAGGATTTTCTCTAGAAATATATAAGCGGAATATTCTGGATGCAGTCGTAAGCCAACGCGCATTCTTGTGGTTTTCCATTAAACCTTCTTCACATTGTCCATTCACAACACACTGTTTTATTTCAAATACTGTATGTACTTTTCATTACTGCTTAGATCTGCAACATTTCCAGATGGTAATTCTGAGAAGATAGTCTTGAAACTCTCTGGAGTCGTCGTTGCTCCGTTTATACACTTCAACAAATTCCTAAGAAGCAAGTCGGCTAAAACGAAGATGGCAGACAAGCTAATGAAGAGGTCTCCCAAAGTACTTCTCAAACTGACTAACACCCCCTTCGCAGTGAGATTTATGATGGTCCAGTAGCACGGTACACATTATGACTTTCTGAGCTCTTCACAGATGTCCAATATAATATTTATTGTTCAGTTCTACCAGCACGTAGTGACTTCATTTACTGTGTTTTTATGGTTTCTGATTTTTGCTTTATTGTCAAAGGTTTGTCCTTGAAAGTAGATTCCAAACAGCGAGATATATTCACCAAAATTGCCCTCATGAACTTATCTGCCGTTCTTCATTACTTCTCTATGTACTCAGCGTTTGTCTATAACGATACTGGGTAGTGCTCGAAGCGGGCTAGAAAGGTAAGAGAACGGTTGCAGAAGTGGGGTAGAAAAAATGTGCGCTAGCACCTAATGGTGGCTACTGAGTATTGAAAGTAAAGGTAATGAGCTCTCACTAACGAACAGGTATGGCAAATCCAAAATGAAAAAGGTAAGGACACGATGTGAATCCTCGTGTCCCCCTCCACACACACTTCAAGCCCTCTTACTGGGGTGGGGTTCTCTTTTAACACCAAGTTAAGATTTTCTAACACAGCACTAGCGACATCTGGAACTTCTTGCACTGACAGTGAGACACCAACTTTCTCATTTTGGCAAGAAACGGAAGAGGTTGCCTCATCTGCCTAACACTCGTGTTTAGGATTTATTTTTGATTCTAATGGACATTTCCATGCGAAATCACTATCATTTGCTGTCTGTTGTCGAAGTTTGAGTGGTATTCGGTTGTTCATTTCCGTGTAGTGAATCTTTAGCAGCTTGATCATATCTTCCATTTGTGGTTGACATCTCTAGAATTTCACTCAATCATCGCCTTCGGGCTTTTCTTTCTACCCTTGCTTGTATGTGTCTAAAAAGAGAGAGATATATACGTCGCTAATAGCATTTATTCTTGCAGTACAATACGTATGATTGTGTGGTATGGGAATATATACCGATCAGCTGAACACAGAGAGCAGGATCCTTGAAAGAAAAACGTGGCTCAGTGGTAGAGCTTTGGCTTACCATTCGGGAGATCGTGAGTTCAATCACAGCGGCCGACCACCCTGACAGAGATTTCCCAGGGCTTTCTTTTCCTCTGTCACACCAAGCAAATGCCGGAATAGTAGCTTCAAATTAGGGAAGGTTGGACACCTTCCCACATCATCTCCCTCTCCTATCCCTGCCAGGTGCCTAAAAGCCATAAATAAAATTCAATTCCTTGGAAGCAAAAATTAAAATGAATTCTTGGTGTTCTTCTACACAATGGACTGAATGACCTGGCTTGTCACTAAATAAAAGCTCATTTGATTAGTAACTAAAGGATATATGGTTGTTGTGTGTGTTACAATTGGTGCATAAGCTAAAACCTTTCTAAATGAAAATATTTCATTTCCAATAAAATCATATCATTTTTGAAAGAGTGAAAAATTAATATATCGAGATATAACTTTTTTTATGCCGCTATACCACGTCATTTTGCAACAATTTAGTCCTCTTAGAGTTTAAAAGTCGGATTTTGTTTCCGAAATACCTTGTCTATCCGTAGAAGTTGCCTTTTTTTTGTAATTGTACACACATGAACTGGACAAACTTTTCATTTGTTTTGTGTACTTCCAGCGTGCAAAGAGGTGGACACACAAGTTTCTACTTGATTAGAAGCGGCTCTACCTAAAAATAAAGTTATCAGTTGTGAGAACAGACCCCGGGTCGTCTCTGCGAAAACATGATAAGCTCGCGACAGCTGTTGGACACACTTCTTACACTTGTGCACAAAAGTAAGCCAACTTCAACAAAGTTCATTATACAATTTGTAAAAGAAGTGTATGAGCTTTATACTAGCCTAGTCGGTGGCGCGCTCAACTTCCGTATGAGTGGTCCCAGGTTCGATTCCCGGTGGGGGCTCAAATTTTTGGTGTTGACCTAGCATCGTGAGAACAACTGGGGAGCTACTTAACCCTTTAATAACTTGAACGTAATACAGCCGTCTACCTTAGGGGCTGTCGCACCAATCAGTTTAGTAAATTAAGTGTATTTTTCTAGTAAATACGTTTTTACAAGTACACCTGTCGATGGTTCAAAGAGCTTTTTTTTACCAAAATTGGCAGCAGAGTTGGGAACATCAGGGAACATTCAGAAAACATGATTAAAAGTGCTTTCATCCATACATTCCTTAGTACATTCCTCTCAATACCCGTTAATGGGTGTTCATTATCTTTTCTTTAAGCGTTTTATAAATAAACGTACATTTTCGGACTTTAATAGCACTTAAAGTACTTATTATTTTGAATCCAATTCTCAACCACTGATCTCGTCTGTGTGGACGAAAGCACTTTTAATCATGCTTTCTGGAGATTTCCTGATTTTCCCAACTCTTCTGTGAAGTTTGGTCAAGAAAGCGCTTTGAACCATCGACGGGTTTACTTGTTAGTCTTGTATCTAGTGACATTTTATTGTTTTCAAATGAAGCATAAATAATATAGATTATAATGTATGAAACCCTATTATTGATAATGTGTAACTATTTTTCTTCAAAAAACACACAAATTACAGAAATAAGTATGTTGCGCATATCATTACTAAATTTAATAACCTTTACCATAGATGTTAAAAATAGAGGTAAGTGGAATACGGCAGAAGAAAATACAATCCTATATGCTCTAACCAGTATATATCCATATATACAACAATTGCAGCCAACAATTGTAATATTTCATTATCTATGTTTCAAATCATATTTTGGTTGTTAAGATTAAATATTGGAAGTGCATGAGGACTGATTAAGAGCACTACATTTTTTTTAAATCAAGGAAATTGTGGGCAAGCAACCTTGGTCTTTGGAAATGACATAGCTGATGCAACACCCTCGAATGGACACTCGAGTCAGACTGACGATGATGTGATGCTTTCAACGTCTGAAAATTGTTAAGCTTTAGTACAGTGTAACCAAATTACCAATAATGTGGCATAAATTTCTCCCGTGCTGAAGTTCTATACCTTTTAAATGTTTTAACGTTTTAATCACTCTTTTCTCCAGTTCCCAGTAAGCCGGAAAACTTGCGACTCATTTCAAGGAACTCCACTGCTCTTCAAATCGAATGGACTCACCCTGTGTTTCCAAATGGAATTATACGATCATTCCTGATTAACTTAGATCAAATAGACTCGTACAATGCATCGGATTGCTGTACATATTATCCAATCCAAGAGTACATACCAGCAATGGAAACATCAACGTACCAATATCAGGTAAATTTTTCGAATTTTATTTTATGAATAATTAATTCTATATGACTAGTTTATATACGTTTATTAACGGTGTTAGCGCACAATTTGTGCTGTATCTTCTTAACAGTGTTGTGTAGTGAATTAAACTGCGAATTTCTTCGTGAGTAATGAATTAATTTTGTCACCTACATGTTGTATGATGGCACTGGCACTGTGGTTCCAGTAAAACAGTAGGAAGGTTTCTGTCTTAACCTATTGTGTATGATAAAGAACCTCAACTGAACCCCAGATAATGCTTCAACACACCCATTATTAATTTTAGTGCTAAGCACTTACTACTTGACGAATTTTGCTTGTAATATTGACAGTGTTATCATCTTTCTGTGTAATGAAATGAAGAAACCACATTCATTGGGATGTGACATGTATACGTAAAGATACAACGATTCGTTTAATACGTACAATACCCTATTCAACCACGTAAATCCCTTATCCCTAACTTAGCATAATTGTATTTTAATGTCCCCTGTGAATGAATGGTCATTGTGTTCATGTTTCAGTCTTCATTGAGATTTGAAGAGCTTCCAGCTAGATTTTATGACAAAACATATAGCTGGATGATTATTATCCTGTACGTGTGCACAATAACAAGATATTTGCATGATGAGTGGAGGGTTGTTGGTTTTGGAACGAATACATTTGATGTCAAAGCAATACTTACATTTTTGCACGTTCTAGGGGATTGTAAAACACTATAGGTGTACTCATGAAACGAAGAAATACGGGACTTGTTGTTTATTAGCTATTTAATTTATTTGTTTTTCAGTTTGAGAATTTGAAACCAGCAACCACATACTATGTGACTGTCTCAGCCAAAACTGTAGCTATGGGACCATCGTCCCAGATAACAATTAACACATCTCCTCCCATTCCGTTGATTCCTGCACCGTCAAACATTGTGGTTAATGATTCAGGCTCAACTGTATCTGTAAACATTTCTCCAGTGCAGACCTACCAATCATTGATTAGGTAAGCACGTAATTCTAATGTTAATGCATAAATTAACATGTTTAGCTTATTTTATAATTGCATAAATAGTTTTCTAGTGAGAATATTTATAAACATAAATCTAAAAAGTAAGTTTGGGAAGAAATAATCTTAATACGTATATTTGCCAACGTACGGCCGTGACGGCATGTCTCTCGTTGATAAATGATGAAGGGTTTGTTGGTAGGAACTTTAGTGTATGTGTTGATACATGTGGGTGGTGGTCGGGTTGACAAAGTATATAGCGACTGCATGGAGAGTTGACGCTTTATTTGAAATTTGAAGGAGATGTGGTACTACTGTTTTTGGAAATGAAGATTGTGGCTTCTTGCAACAGATTCAGCATACACCCTACAGTACAGATATAGCACCCAGTAACTATATTGCCTCATTTTCAACTCGGAGAAAGGCATTAAACGATAATGATGTGCTGGAAGTTGCCAGTATATATTATATTGAAGAAAGCCACAATATAATTACGTTTAAATAACTTAACTGTTTTGTTACACTAATCTGAACCTAGATAGTCAGGCTTTCGACTCTACTAGGTACATATGAGCTAACTCAAATTTCATTATTACCGAGCGGTCGTAGCTCAGTGATAGAGTGTTGGCTTAACATTCGGGAGGTTCTGGATCAAACCCAGTGGCCGTCTATCCTGAGTTTTTCAAGGGTTTTCCTAATTCACATCAGACAATAGTACCTTCAAAACAGGTGCTGGCCGAATACCTTCCTACATCCTTTCTCCACCCTATCCCGGCCTGAGACATAGATGCCTAAACGCCTTAAAATAAATTATATTTCTAATTCCATTATTATGTTTTGGACTTCAGCATTGGTAGTCAATATTGATATCATGAAGAATGGCAGTTCTTCGAGTGACGCTGGTAAAGGACACTGTTATATAGCGGCACTCAGGTAGTATACAGTTAGTTTCGGATCTACCGAAGTATAAGTCCGATTTTGATGCTTGAAATTATATTTAAAAGTTCTTTCCAATACTAAGACACAGGCAAAAATTGGGTGGTTAGGATCTCCTTGGAACCCCTTACGAATAAAATATCAAAATTTCACATTTTCTAGGATAGCACGGACCCCAGACCATATAGGCGGCCGAAACTTACTGGATCTTATTCTACGCTTCAATACGTTTCAAACGGTGTATCATACTTTAAAATCGGTGGAGCGGTTCAAAAGTTACGACTTTTTTTAACCGAATCACAAAATTTTCACAAATGATAGAAAGGTATGTCCGTCATTCTGTGTGTCTTTTTGTTTTAGCCCCAAATGGATGGTACCGGGGGTTTTTAGGGGTCCATTGCGGGCCCCTATGATAATGGGGGTGGGTAAATCCAAGCTTAGATTTTTGATAGGAGTCACGGTTTTCGAGATGTGAAGCAAAACCGAACTTGTATCCTTCCGCCATAGTGACACGTGCCACTTTTTAAATACGAGTCCGTACGGAGAACACTCTCCGCCGCTGCTCCACTCATCTTGGCATGACGTAAAGGAGAAAAATGTAAAGACACATGACCGTACCTAATTTTATCTAACCTCCACGTTCCCATGGTGAGTAATTTAAAATGTACTTTCTGTCAAGAATATTACAGTGCACGTGTCTCCTACACGTTATAGCGCATGTGCAGGAGAGAGAGAGGAGCATCGGCATAGATGGCTCGTGTTACAGTCTTTTTTTATAAGCAGCCTTACAAAATAAGTGATATCAGTACAAAACCCCGTTTGGGGTAAAAGGAAGAGCGACGCAAGAATTCTACTCACAAAAGAAGTGATATCTATTTTGCGAGTGATTTTCTTTCTGTCACTATGGCGGAAGGATACTGTCTCTTAATTTTATTACAAAGGCAATACTTTCGCCATAGTGACACAAAGAAAATCACTCCAAAATAGATATCACTTCTTTTGTGAGTAAGATTCTTGCGTCACTCTTCGTTTTACCCCAAACGGGGTTTTGTACTGATATGATATACAGCCATGTTATAACTTGTTTCAGGTAATCTACTATTTAGAATATTCAGGACATAAATGTCAAAATTTCAGAACGGGATTCATGAAACTAAACTAGTAAATAGTCTATATAGTAAATAGTACATGCTCCAAAGTCATCCCCTTGTGTGGAGCACTTGAGGCTATTACTTATATGCATGTGTATCACTTTTGCGTAATTCATTAATGTTTCAATTTGTATTTGAATTTATGACCTTTAGCCATGTGTGGCTCAAGCCGATTTCATTTTGTGTGTTAACTAAAGATAATTTATATTATTTTGTTCATTCAATAATTGATTCGTTCATTCATTTGGATTGCTCATATCAGCAATACTTTTAATTTTCAGTCGCTATTTAATTCTGATGGTAACGAGTGAGCCGATCAGTGGAATTCCTGAAACAGATATTGCTGTTTCTCCTGTCAAAGAAAAGATTCAAGAATTGGTCAGCGAAACATTTTATGTGGCTACTGAATTGAACAAGGTAAGTTTGTAGCCAGATATATGATGACAAATATGAAGTAAACTTTAAGAACCGAAGAACGTGAATTATGTTATTTGCCGTTGTAGATTGCTATTGCAAATGTCGTCATCACTGATACTGAAACTTGTACAGCCGGCGTGATCTAGTAGTTTAGGCCGCTTCTTTTAGGGAAGTGAATAGGTTTGTACATTCCTCACGAAGTCACTGCGACTAAGTCGTTATTCAAGTCTAGTTTTTTTAAGTCAAAGATGTTTCAGCAACTATTTAGTTCTTTTCAAATACATTACCTGTTCTAATTTTCCTTTATAAAAGCTCGTGTGTATGAGAGACAGTGAGCGTGAGAGAGAGAGAGAGAGAGAGGAAGGGAGAGAGAGAAAAAACTGTCGTGGTACTCCAGACGTATTGTTTTTATGTGTATGGCCTTTAGGCACCTAAGCCTCAAGTCGAGATAGTGGAGAGGAAAAGATTCGGGAAGGTTTCGGGCAGGGCCTATACTGAAGGTGCCATCCGAACGTTTGCCTGGTGTGGCAGAGGAAAAAGTCTAGAAAAGCCTCAGTCAGGATGGTCGACTGCAGGGATCGAACCCATGACCTCCCGAATCCTATGCCAACGCTTTGCCACTCAGCTACCTTTTTTTTATTGCTAGGTACAATTACATTATTTGCAAGAGAATATCATTGCACTTACATATATAAAGAATTGCTAATGATCAAATTCATTAATGCTAATCTGTTAAGCAGATAGAAATTTTACAACCAGCAAAAAACCTACATTGACTAGTCCGACAGAGGAAAAAAAAAAAAAACACCAACAACAAAAAAAACGATCAAAGAGTTACATGTTTATCACTGATAGGTAATTCGCAAACAGGTTCTTCTGTTGATGTTTAGGCCAAAATTGAGCCGCACTCAACAGCATGGTGGTATACACCTCTACACTATAATAAGTTATTTTTTGTAGTATAAAATTTAATGTTTGTGCTGTTATCTAGATTACTCTATCATGCTTCATGACAAGATATAAAGAGAATGCAGGAAAACGGATATATTGATCATAAGTAATGTACTGGGGATTAGTTCTACAAATCAGCCCCAGCAATATTTGATATTGTTTCCAGACAGGTTGAATGCGCACGCACTCTGCAATCATGTGTTGTGTGGTCGCTGTGACCTTACAATGTTTACATTTGTCTGATTGCGTAATACCTAATAAAAATAATTTTTCCGTTGACATAAAAATATCATGAACTACTTTGTACCATACCGATTTACAAAATTTAGGAATAGATTTGGCATTTATATTAGCCCAAATTCTATGCCATTGATGCTGTGGATAGAGGAAACTTATTCTGGGGATGGGGGCTAGTTCTTATCTCTGATACACATTGTTATATCTCTGATACAGCCTTTTAACATTATATTGATCTAAATGTGCGTTCTCCTTCAGACTATAGGCTATTTCAATCAGATATGGTTTCAAGTATGGATATTTGTACCCCCAAGGATAAATCGATAATGGCAGAGTTAAATCCATGCCACCAAACGCAGCACCAAGCACAACACCCGAGATGGTGTCACAGTACTCACATAAGTTTTGAATGATTCGATGGAGGACATGACTAAAAATTTGAGTTTCCATATTTTGGAAATATAAGCCGCCCTCCGCATACGGTAAGCATATGACGTCATGGGCAACTCTGAGCGGTCGGTGAAACCAAAGATAAAACAGGGCCTTACTGCGAAGTTTCGTCATGATTGCTTTTGGGGTTGGAAGAACCTGAGCAACGTACCAAATGAGGCTAAAAATTTATTGTTTTAAGCACTGGACACGGTCATATAAGTTGAGGTCCCGTTGTAAAAAGCTTTGAATCACCGCGCTATATTTTCCGTATAAATTATCATACGTTAATTGAGTGGACGTAGAGAGGCTGCGTGACCACTGAATACCCAGGATCCGAACAACATCGGGCGTTTCAAAATAACGCCTATAATGACTAGCATTTGTTGGGTTCATAGTAAGAATTTTTGTCTTCTGTGGGTTGAGAACGGCTCTCGAAGCATATTCATACTCGCGTAAAATCTGTGGAACGGATGTAGGATTGGGTAAGAAATGAATCAAATCATCTATGTATGCCTGTGCTGTAAAACTTTCACGATAAATAGTTACTTTAGGTGACAATAATTGTAATTTATGAAGTAAAGGACTAATGCCAATGCTGAATAAAAGAGGTGATAATGGGTTCCCTTGTGTAATCCCGTTTTCAACAGTAAATTTAGGTAGTAAACCTGAATTAATTTTTATACGTATTTGTCGATTTCTAAAAAAAATTATTAGTAAGTCAAGGAAATTCCCCGTGATCCCGTAGCGTTCTAAGACTGCCCGTAGGTAATGTAAGGACAATCGATCATAAGCTTGTTTGTAATCGCATGAAAGTATCGCTGCCTGAGTGTCCACATTTTCAAAATATCCAATAAAATCCCGGATATTAGCTAAGGCAAGCGAAACCGGGTTATTCAGCCCAAGACCAAATTGTGCATCCGACAAAATGGTAGGCGCAATCTGCTTGAGACGGGATTCAAGAAGTCGACTAAGTATTTTGAAATCTGAGTTCTCAAGTGTAATAGGTCGACAATTTTCCACTGCTACCCTATTTGGAGTTTTTCGGATTGGTATTAAAATACCTTCCTGGAGTGACACGGGTATTTTGCCTGTGATCAACATTTCATTCAACATTTCTGTAAATAAGGGAACGAAAATATGTTCAAATGCACGATAAAAACGAAGCGGGAGCCCGTCATGGCCCGGGGTCGATGACACACCTCTAGAAAGCGCATTACTCACTTCTTGATGAGTAAAAGGTTGACTTAGTGAGCTCAATTGCTGATTATTTAATTGAGGCAAAGAAAAGTTCAAAAAATTGTCTAAACCTCCTATCGGGGCCTGTGGACCATACAACTCACGAAAATGAGTATTTAACACCCGTGTGGCTATATCACCAGTGTGCATATTGCCATCTTCGTCTCGGATTTGCGTCAGAACATTTTGTTTACCCTTACTACGCAGTTTCTTCACAATTCCAATAGACACTTTCTCGTCAGAGTGAATGGGTGTTATATTTTCACGAATAAAATAACCCTGATATTTTAATTTGGTTAGCTTTTATGGCATGAATAAAAGCGTATCTATTGGTACCAGCTAAATGTTCTTTAATGGCTTCCGTTAGTAAGCGAAAATAATATTCATATTGTTGCTGTCTGTCGCTATATTGTTGATATCACCATTGTTTACATATCTGTCGTAGACTAGGTTTGCCCTTAATCGCCCACCAATCACTAAGTGTGAGACGTGGATTTTTACGCTCGTACATATGACTCCACCTCGCCTGCACCGTCTCTCTGAACTGGTCATTCATTAATATGGAATCATTAAGGTACCAGACCGGATTATGTTTAAAGATTTGAGTCGCTTGGATTTTAATGGTTAGTATTACAGACATATGATCTGAAAAGCTTAAAGGTACACGTTCAATATTTTGAATCAATGGAAGTAAATCAGGTGTACAATACCAGCGGTCAATTCGACTA
This sequence comes from Lepisma saccharinum, assembly GCA_022664845.1. NCBI lineage: Eukaryota > Metazoa > Arthropoda > Insecta > Zygentoma > Lepismatidae > Lepisma > Lepisma saccharinum. Next base: position 62,523 of record JAGDQP010000530.1, on the reverse strand, counting down.
CGTGACTGCGCTGTGAAAAAGGTAAATCCTTCTTCGGTATGTTTCATGTGACGCCATATGTCAACTAAATCAAAAGTCTGGGTTAAATCCTGTAGAACCTGAGAAAAATTAAATGAGGGATGCATATCCTCTTTGAGTAAAACAGCATTCCAGTCTCCGCCAATCAATAGTGATTTGGTACCTTGCTGTAAAGCCATTGCCAAATCAGTATTAAAGAAAGAAGACCTTTGGGCAATTTTTGAAGAACCGGACGGTGCATAAACACTGGTAATTTGAGTATTAAGAAAGTTGCCACTGGTGATTCTTTCCGTTTCGATAAAGGTTTGGGGCTTAAACGGACAATCCACTCGCGTCGCGATTCCCGTCCCCACTCCCGTTAAGGAGGGGGAAAGATGTAAATGGTAATTATGAAATCTGTCATCATCTACGGTTTTCATTTCGGAAAACAAAGCAATATGAATATTGTTAACGTGGAGAAAATCCCTAAGTGCGTCCTGCCGGTTGCTTGCCGAACTTCCTTGTAAATTGAGAATTGCTAAACGATAAGACTGCATACCAACGTTGTGCTTATCACTAAAAGCATTCACCAAAACAGAAAACAAAAGTAACAAACATATGTTACGAAACAATAACCCACTTTGATGCATAATATATATAAATTTAGTGAAACACAAATTATTGTTTATGTCTTGTATTCTTCCGGATCTGAAAATGTCGCTTCACTATCACTACGGTTCTTACTAACTGGTTGAGAAGACGGTACTTTATTGAGTCTTTTAGCTCTGGTACCAAATGCTACCGCGTCGAGATCAGTGTCAAAAGATGCAGAACGTTTTTGTTTGCTATTTTTCCGACGTCGTTTATTAAGTCGAGTAGTTCGGTTTAAGGGACTAACACTATGATCACTATTCGTATCTGAACTTGCTGTCTGGGGTTGTTCCGATGTTACCACACGGAGACTGTCTAAACTACCATGTAAGGTGGAGGGTTCTATCCTCGCCGCTGCCTGCTGTTTTATCTCTGCTTCCATTTCACTCTTGCCCAAAGGCGGGCTTGAAAAGTTTTGATTATCCATGGGTTGTTGGCACTCTAAATTGTCTACTGCTACTGTGGGTTCACTTACCTTGAGCGTGTCATGATCAAAGGTTGTTGTAGTCTTACCCCCTGTGGCTTCCAATTCTGCTGATATTGTGGCAACCTGTTCTTGTTCCGTTGAAGAAACAACCGATGTTGTCTGAGGAATATCCGCTAACACTGAAGAATCATTGACTGACATACCACTAGAACCATGCTTATCTTCTTCATTGGTTGTAGGTGGAACAGAATGGGGCACCACAAAAGACACTTTGAATGGATCATTTCGTATCATAGTCTTATTAACGTGAAGTTCTTTCGTCGTATTCTGTGGAAATAACGGCTGTTGCTTATGGCCTACGATCGGGAATTGACTGAAACTGGCAATATCAATCTTTTCACCACTCGCTACGTTGAAAGGAAGGCGTTGCCCCACGGAAGGAGTTTTGTCCCCAGTGACCATATGCGTGCTACGGGGTGTCTTGCGCTGCGGGCACGTATCAGACTTATGTTCTGGATTCAAACAAATAAAACACGTAGGTGTCTGTCTGTAGTAAGACACATAAAGGCGTAGACCTTGTACTACAATTGAAGAAGGAATGTCCTTTTGTAACTGCATCCGGACATGTATCATGCCGGTTCGAACCGGGTACACATGTCCGTCGGAAAATTGATCCTCGCGTACAAATAGCACTTTACCATAAGGTTGTAAACTTTGAATCAAAATTTGTTGACTTAATTCTGTGGGTACAGGATGTATGTTTACAGTGGTCAAGAAAACGTCTGCTTCTTCTATTGGTATTTTGTAATTAACATTGTTCACTGGAAAATTCACCTCTCCCCCCGTAGCTTCCAACATTCTGATGTCTGAAATTGTCTTAATATAAACCTCTTTCCTAATTTGTATAATCTCGATCGAAATAACTTCATCTAACTGTAAATGAAACGTATTGGAAATCCATAAATGAATATCCACACTGGATAACTTTTCTGGTACTTCTTTAAAGCTTAAACGGACTGTGTTAATTCTTTGTAATGACATTTGTTTTTCAAACTTTCACTTTACACATTTTCTATAATGCACAAACCTCACTCAAACAAAAACTCCTTGACAGGAGCACAACACAAGTGGAGGTCCCACTTAAACTAATATAACAGTTCACCACCAACTGCGATTACTTGCACTCTACAACTGTGCCGGCGGCGAAAACAATTCTCACTCTACCACGAGCAAGACACGACCTGCCTGCTCGCAAGTCAGGCGGCCTCTCTCGGCGGCTCGGTGCAGACGTACTGGTGATGTCATAAGGGGACTTGTGAAGCACCAAAATGACAACTGGATGTACTGTTCGCGGGAAAGCAGAACGTGAAGTCAATACATAGATGATACTACTTATGACATCAGCAGTACATTATATCTGCAGGATTACCACCTTCCACCCGTCTGCGCTTGTCTTACTATAATTTGTCCCCATGCTTACAGCGAGTGATGTTCGTACGAACAATATCCAATAAATATCCCCAGACGCAATCAGAGAGTGTCGTTCCTGATCGTCTTTACCTGTTACAAAATTGTCGTCTGCTTCCTCAGAACGTTCGTGAGTTGTGAAGATCAAACATGAAATAAAGACTCCAGCGTTGCCGCATCTACGCTCGGCAGCTTCCGTTCACTGTGACACTCACACTTCCACCGCTTCAAGAAAACTGAACTCTATCTGCTTCTTGCCCTCTCACAGAATCAGTGACCCCAAAATTTTATCTCCCTCATTGGCTGCCCTGTCGCAGTTCTTTTTAGAGCTTTAAGGTCCTCCATCATAAGCCCGTGGACAAAGTTAGTTTCCAAGGAATCTACGATACTTTTTCTTTTCTTCGTGTGACTACCTGACCTATGTTAAGGGGAGTATCACCTGCTCTGCCATCTTAATGAATTCCTACACGGGGAATAACTGCGCTACTATTACATCATTTCAACACAAAAAATGGTTCAACTTCTGCTAGTTTTAATGGGCGAAAACGTCAAGATGTGGGTTCTCTTCAAGGTAGATTGACTAATAATCGGCTCCAGTTTCCTTGGACAGAAGTAAGAATGTTAGTACGAACAGGATAGAGCCTGTTTGTTTTGTTGAGCGCCCCTAGACTTAACCAACTGACAGGAGTGTAACTAAAATTCCGCGAGACCCTGTAACTAAAAGGCGACATAGAAATAGGTGAAAAATGAGTTAATGGGAAACCCAACAAACATTACAATAGAAGTCGTCTTAAACTTCAATTTTAAAACTTTCTCAAAGTAAAACGGAAAGAACTTTTCCGTCTGTTCGGGATTTTTCACACAGTCTGGATGCAATATCCTTTTCAGTAATATGACAACGCTGGTCTGAACAATTGGTGTATGTTTTTTACATGAAGCGAGCCATGTGTGAGATGCTGCTAAAAGAGTCCTAGGAGAAGTGTCCCAAATAGTTGTTTACATGGAGTCCCAATATTCGAGTTATGCTACTGTCAACTGATCTACGAAGTCGTAGTACAATTGTTCCTTTTTTCTCTCTGTAGATTCAAGAAATAGGTTGCAAAATCAAGTAAGTCTTAATTTCTGTAGCACGTACTGAATAAAATGTTAACAAGAAAAGAAGAAATTGACCTTTAGGAAGACAAGACAAACTTGCTGAATCTCTTGTACACTTTTTGTGGACAGATCAAAGATATTCAGAAATGTATACAGGAAGTTGTATTTTCTACAACGCAGGATACGACAGATAGACACCTAACGGCACAGACTATGCTGAAAAGAATTTGATGTGAGAAGAATCAGGAAGTCTATTCACGTATTGATTATGAACATTTTCAAAATATTTTCTTTACCAAACCTGAATAACAATAGTTTGCATTGTGACAAGGATATTGATAGACTCCGCTACTCCCACGCAACTTCCACTCATCCAGATGTCTTCCAACACCCCGTTACCGAGGAAATAATCTGGTTGCAAAGTTCCAAAACTTACGGTCACAAAATTTCCCTAAATTGCGAATTACATTCCCCAGATCCTCTCAGTTTCGAAATTCTGAGAAAATCTTTCCTTCCAAGTTCTGATTTTATTCTTGTTTATTCTCTTCGTACGGTATTTTGTCATCATCTTCAATACTGGCATCTCATTGCTTTATCAACGAATGTAACGACTAACAGAACTGTGCTCTTCTTATCAATAAGAGGTCTCGGGTTCAATCATGCGAAAGAAGCCTTCATCCTGAATGAGGTTTATTATCAGTTCTTCTTGAACCATTTCCAGTAGACACCGACAAAGTTTTAAAATAGAACAAGATTCGGTACCCATCCCTTCTGTAACGGTGAAAGTATAGGCTCTGACGTAAAGTTTTTCGTTGTGAAACGGCAGAAAACTTCTTTTCCATCTTAAAATTATCTTTCATACATATTATATTTGTTAAATATTCATCACTCGCGTATATCTTTTCACTTGGGATCAAGTGTCCATGGTTTGCTCCAGTACATAATTTCAATATGACTCCCGACTGAGGTCTTCGAGGGCCTGGGAGCTGTTGAACTACATGCAAACAACACAGTAGTGGTTCCCCCGACGGTGCGTAAGGCTCAGACGTGCTACGGAATCATACCAAACATCCGTTCTTCCAAGCAGTCATTATGAAACAACAACGCTAATTCAACCTGTCATTTTTTTTTCACTAGACGTGTACACATAAATATAAATAGAGAGTCCTATGCATTGATTTGGTTGAGTGGTAACAGAACCAGAATCTGTCATAATTGTGATATTATATTGGTATAACTGAGCTGCATTAAATTCGTCACTTTCCTTTCTATATGTTTTTTAAAAAGGTTTTGCTTAAACGACCTGAAATATGTAGCAGGTCATATTGTGAACAAATTGTGTTTATGAACTGGTTAAAATTAATTCATTAGGCTTTGTAGTGTGCAAGAAGCGTTTAAAACTTATTTAAAGAAACATGCAAATCCCAAGACTTTTTGGCCAAATTTCTTAAACTTTTGAGTATAAAATTAAAAAAAAAATATAAAATATATTTATACAAAAAAATGTAAATTAAGTGTATTGATTTTCATTGTGTGTTTTCCTTTCATCTTACTGTGAATAATATAAGGTCAGGCGTTGACTTTCATGAAAGAGTTCAATCAAACTTTGATCCTCCATTGACCATTTATTTGTGTACGTGACAGAATGTGATAAACTGGAGAATCAGACTCTAACTGATCTCTTTCCTTTCACATCAGCATGTGGCCTAAATAGAAAAGTTTCAGTAAATTTTATCTTTATACTACATTATTTGATTATCGGATATTTCTTCCTGTCAATCTTCTTCCAGGTGAAAGTCCTTACTTTCTTACTCAGTCTTAAGTTTTCTTACAATTCTGCCTGTTTTGAAAATTGCCCTCTTCTGAATTACTTTAATTATTCCTATTTGTAATTCTAATGTTCGTAGTTCTTACAAGTAACACTATTTCAAGTGGACACTCAGATCTAGAAGAGACATACGATACATATTTAAAATCAGCATCGAAAACTGAGTTGTGTGTAAAATATTAGGTGTCATTGGCCAATGGTTGAAGAGAAATTGGCGGGTAAAGTTGTGAATAGCATTGTTTTTGGTACGCTACTTATGAATATATGGCGCTAATTTATACTGAATGTCACGCGCTACGGTGACAAACAGTCAAATGACTGAGACTGATAGCTGCACGTCGCTATACTCATAGTCACCAGATATCCACTCTGGTGCAAGTGTAGAATTAGGCAGAATCCGAATAATGGCACACGAATACTAACAAGCAAACATAATGATGGGGAAGATAAAAGTTATGATTTTTTCCCTGCGTCATGATTAGGATATGAAAATAAGTGTCCTTGCAAATTCTGGCAACCCGAGCGCATGATACAATATTGGGAGATATTGATGATACAATAGTCAGATTCTTGTCTGTGGAGAGCGATATAAAAGTGTTGAAACCATTATACTTTTAAATTGCTGAAACAAATGGAAAGAAAATGTATAGCCATGTGTACTGGGTGGAAAGCGCTACCTTGTGGTGGGTATAATCTTCATGGGCGCCATATTGAATCTTGTTTGGTTTTCTTAAATGGGAAGGGTGTCGTGTAATATGTCATTCTGGAATAGCATTTTACGGGAAATACGTTTCTGAAGTCAGTTTTGCCGCCCATGTAATAGTACGAGAGATAAGATTATGTAACATTAATGATACACTAGCTTGGAAACACCAATTTCTTCTCGAAATGTCGACGGAAATAAAACCTGAATACATACTAATTTTCTTGAGTATAGTGGCCTATCGACATGGATTTGTAGGCACTTGGGTTTCATTTCCTTCGTTATTTCAAGATGAAATAGGTATTTCCACATATCTATATCTCTCGTAATATTACATGTATGGCAAAACTGACTTCAGAAACGTATTTCTCGTAACATTGTAGCCCAGAATGACGTATTACACGACCCCCTTTCCATAAGAAACTCAAACGGGATTCAATATGGAGAAATTCAAGATGGCGGCCATGAAGAATATACCCACCACAAGGTAGCGCTTTCCACCCAGTACCCATGGCTATACATTTTCTTTCCATTTGTTTCAGCAATTTAAAAGTATAATGGTTTCAACACTTTTATATCGCTCTCCACAGACAAGAATCTGACTATTGTGTCATCAAGTCGGCTGCGAGGAAGAAGAAAAGATAGAATTCTGAGAGCAATTGAATCATGAACTTCGCAGCGTACCCCCAGTGGAAAGAATAATTGTGGGCGGCGACTTGAATGGACATGTAGGCAGAAGCAGAGAAAGCATTAAGAGGATCCACAGTGGCTGGGGTGTAAGAGATAGGAACGAAGAAGGAAAAAGAGTTAAAGATTTTGCAACGACATTCGATCTGGCGATTTGCAATACATTTTTTCAGAAGAAAATGGAGCATCTCTTAACTTACAAGAATAGTGGAAAAGAAAGTCAAATCGATTTCACCTTGTGCCGAAGACAACATCTTTAGGAGATTAAGAGCTGCAAAGTCATAAATGGTGAAAGTCTGGCCCCACAACATAGAATGATGATTATGGACTGGGATTTGCAGATAGCAATAATAGGAGGTCGCGAAATGAAAAGTCCAAAATCAGATGGTGAAGACTTAAAGAAGAGAAACTAAGAAAATTGTTCCAGGAAGAGGTTATCGAAACAATAAATCTGCAAGAAGAGGATGTACAAAAATGGTGGGATGTGAACAGTAGGATCATGCTAACGGCCGCAGAGAAGACCTTTTGTAGAACTTCTGGGAAGAGTCCCCTGCAGGAAAAGAGACGTGGTGGTGGAATGAGGAAGTGCAAGAATCTATTAAAGCGAAGATGAAAGCTAAAACAAGATGGAATGCTTCGTGAACAGAAGATGATAAATGTAGCTTCAAAGTGGCTAATAAGGAAGCAAAGAGGGCAGTGGCTAGAGCAAAAGCTATGTGGAGTGTGGAAACTATAGAGGAATCAAGCTAATGTCACACACGATGAAGATTTGGGAGAAAATTATAGAAAGAAAATTACCAGAAGAAACATCAATAGGAGAAGAACAATTTGGATTTATGTCAGGAAAAAGTACAACGGATGCAACTTTTATATTAGGACAAATTATGGAAAAGCATCAGGAAAAGCAAAAAGGACTGCATATTGTCTTTATTGATTTGGAGAAGACCTACGACAGAGTACCACGTCAGGAAGTATGGAGATGCTTGAGGGAGAAAAGAGTGCCAGAGAAATATGTAAAGATAATCCAAGACATGTATACAGGAGCTAGAACTCAGGTAAGAAGTAGTGTGGGATTGACATGTCAAACCCCTGTTAATGGTTGGATTACACCAGGGTTCAGCCTTAAGCTCGTACCTCTTCAACGTAGTCATAGACATTATAACTCAGGATGTGAAAGATGAAGTCCCCTGGTGTTTGATGTTTGCCGATGTTGTTGTATTATGCAATCCTAATAGGGCAGAACTTGAAAGGGAAGTAGAGAGTTGAAGGAAGTCTCTGGAAGATAGAAGCCTAAAGATTAGTAGAAAGAAAACTGAGTATCTTGAGATTAACGGAGAAGGAAATGGAGAAGTGATGTTGCAAGAAGACGATTGAATGAAGTGAAAAGTTTTAAATATTTAGGCTCTGGGAATGGCGATTTGGACTCTGAAATAACACACAGAATGCAAGAGGGATGGCGAAATTGGAAGAAAGTAAGTGGCGTTCTCTGTGACCGCAGAATCACGGTGAAGAATAAAGGAATGATTTACAAAACAGTGGTTAGACCAGCAATGATGTACGGAACAAAAACATGGCGAATAAAGAAAGCACAAGAACATTTGAATTAATTCTTTGAACTTTTATTGGTCTTTACCATTGTTTATCATAAGTGCTCTTTGAACTTCATTCTTAGCACCTATCTTCCTTGCCGCTGGTCTGTGTCTAAGCAGTAAGACGCACAGTGGTTCATTACCTATTCCGGGTTGCTGGCCTGTGTCTAAGCAATGAGACACGCGGTGGTCCTCAACCTTCCTTGAACTGGTACCACTACTATTATCTTTGTTTTCCCATTACATGTACAAATTTAATTGTTTCTTTTCAGTATAGTGGTTCGGTTCATCCCCCGAACGCAGCCGTGTCTTGTTAAATTAGTACAGGGTGTTGTATAGGGTTCCCCATTGGGTTTATTGTGCAGGTAATATATATATAAGTGATATGCAGTGACTATATTATTCCGTAATTGTTGAACTATACGTTACACTAAACTGGAATACTCTTGCTTTACATCTCTGTCAGTCTTGTTTATTCTCTCATTTCAGATTACAATATGTGAGATACAACTGTATTATTATGTAAAAAATTACCAATATGGGTGGAATCTAGGGAAGCAATATTTACAAATTGATAAAATATAAACAAATAAGAAGTATAAATCCAGTTTCTGTCTAAACTAACCTTGTTTTGAAGTTTTGAATGAGTCACAACAGTTCACTACATGTCCTTAGTCCGGTGATAACGTAAAATACAGTCAACGAAAATGTTATTTATTTATTTAAGTAGAAATAAGAAATGTTAAAGAATAAAGGAAGTAAAGGAATATTAAAGTAAATACTCGCAATTACCTGTGTGATCATAATTCCTAATATAAAAATAGTCTATGGTTTCAAAGAAAATTACGCAAATTAAAAGCTTGCGTCTTAACATAAAAGTGCTTTACAGAAATTGGAAGTACATACACTTTAGTTTACAAGGGCACACCCTAATCATACCATCACCACGGCGTGATACGACTTGCACTTACACCTTACTAAAGAGTACAAGTGTAATTTGACAGCGGCAGTCTTTCCAAGGCTGCATCTAATTTTACACTTCCTAAATTGCACTTAATATTTCTGTTCTACATTACCTACTGCTTATGGTGTGTACAAACCTCTACTCACATTTGGATTTTTCTGCGATTCTTGCGAGGTTACTTGTTAGATTCAATGGTGTATATCTGTTTGTTATTATTGTTATTATTATTATTTCAGAGCGATATGACGGAGAGTCGAAGAATTGTCTTGGGAATAGGACAAGAAAGCCACAGTGATTTTGGAGTGTTTAACGACGCAGTTCTTCAACCAAGCTCTTCTTACCGGATTGGTGTTGCTGCGATCCTGGAATACAACGCAACGTACAACGTTGGATATGTGGAAAGCGACCATTTTATTATCCCATGAAAATGAATAACATTTAAATAACATAATAACTACTTAATAATCAAATTTCCAGCTTGTGTTTTGCTAATATTGGAAAACATTAATTCAACATTTATATATTAACTGAATTTTATCAACAGATAATATTCACTTCTAAATAAGTTAGTTTTATTTTACAGAATATACAGATAGTCTGATTAACCCTAGCAGTACCAAGGTATTTTTGGGTCGTATTAATTACCAAGGAAGTGGGGAGGGAGGGCTCTGAGCTGCACAAAGAAATGGTCATTATTTCTCATGGAAACTATTTTATACTGTTTGATATGAACTTTGGGTGTCTAAGCGCCATATTTATGAATCACACCCAAGAGCTGGATAGTTCCCAGGAGCATATAAATTCAGTGCCCCTGGAAGCCACCCACTCTTGGGGGTGATTCATAAATATGGCCCTAAGACATCACATGGTTTTCTTCTTTCTCATTACGATGTTTCTAAGTACAGTGTTGCCAATTATATCTATATAGATGTGTACGTGACAAATTTTTAATTATGTTAGTAACTATATTTCTTTTATTTGTTTTTATAAAAAAAATAAGATCGATTACACCTTAGTACAATATAGTGTATGCTGGAATGCACCTTCATACTGCATTTCATACCATATTTCATATGTAATATTTACAGTATTGTATGAATAGACCCTTAGTACTACCAGGGGAGCTCCAAGGCCCACAACGCATTATTTACATTAACATTGGAAGAAGACAAACATTAAAAGTAAAGCAAGTACGTTGTATCACCAATGGGTTGAAACCTGGCAATATCATTTTTTTTTTTCAGACTTTCGTCGAATTGGAAATGTTTAGAAAAATAAAAAAATGTGGTCCTCGGAGGCCCCCCTCCCCATTGGTAATGCTAGGGTTAAGTTTTGATAGGTACATAAACTTACGGATGTTTTCTATTGTTGTAGTTAGGATAAATAAGTACAATTAGAGTTCTAGTTTCTTCAAAATAATAATAAAAATTAATAGTGCTTATTTTCCATGTTGTTGTTTCCATTCTCTTCTACCTGTATCTTTAGGGTGAGAGTCGATCAGTTGGTAGCGCTTCGACTTAGCAATTGGAATGTCCTGTGAACGATCCCAGCGGTCGCCCATCTTGAACGAATTTTCGAAGTCTTTTCTCGGTGATACAAAAAATACCGAGATGGTGCTTTCAAACTAGGTCCTGGCGGCTTCCTTTCCAATCCTTTTCCTACTCTACTCTTTTCCGCCTATGCTAAAGTTGGCTAAATGATATAAATAATTTAAAAAATTCACACACGTAAGATACGTAAAATACGAATATTTCCCTCATATGTTTCTTCAGAGAGGTGAATGCAGGTCCATACCTCGAAACAAGCTTAGAAACACCCCTATTTCTCCTGAGGTGGGAGAACTTCTGGTGATACCGTGACAGTGGTGTAACGGATGGGTGTGCCATTTTCCCCTACGTTACCTCTATTTTTAGTTTCTGGATATTATCTTGACATGAGTCTCGCTGTCTTCTTAGAAAAAATGAACTTTTACTTACCAATTAGTTCTATCAACATACCTTATATAGTAGTGTTTCTTTGCGAGGCGAGAGCGAGGCACGTAACTGCGAGGCGACGCGAGAGTGAATGATGCGAGAAGCAAGACAACTCATTCCGTGTAGGAAGTATTTACCTCAAAATTTGAAGCCAGAGCCATCTGAACTAGAGTGGTTCGCGTATAAATAAAAAAGTGACCTTTCTAACCTAAACTAACCAATCGTGACTGAACTTCATAAAATTTGAAAATGCGTAGATGTATATACGAGAAGTTATTTTTCTTTAATGCCTCCGCCGGGAATCGAACGCGGGTCACGGGATCATCTGTCTAATACGGCATCCACAACACTAAAGCGCCAACTTCAAGCAGTTGCTTGTCAGTGTTCTTTATGTAGCAATGCTTGATGACACGCCCATGAGTCAAAACACTTTTTTTACTCTGAACGACTCCTAGAGCGGGAGTGTTGCGTAATCTTGCCTGAGTATTTCTCACGTCCTGCATCTGAAAGGCATTTTAGAGAGTATGACGTCATTAATTCTTGACGTATGACGTCATTAACTTATTCATTTGAAAGTTTACCTTAAAACTGTTCAGATTCTTCGTATCAAGTAAAATTTTTAATTATCTTTTTTGATTTGAAACATTTGTTGAAAAACAACAGAAGAATAAGGAAATGATGTTAAGTAAAAAGTCTAAATCTTCATCAAGTGACTTGAATGCTAACACTGTTGACAAGATAGAACTGGCATCTCCTCTCTGAATGGCGACGCTAATATTTTCTGTTTCAGAAAGGAGATAGGACTTGTATCCTTTGTTTCATTGGAAATCGCGGATGTCAGTTCATAAATGCAAACCTTGACCTTTTGTAGTTCATTGTTCATCCCAACAATAGCGAAAGAGTCATTCAACAGTATAAACAATATTGTCGGTCTGACGCAGAATGTAATTGATGTGATACCTACTATAGGTGATAGGCGAGAGTACTTGTACCGTACAGTGCTTATAAAAACTTCACTGTACGAAAGCAGGCAACATTTTACTGTAGAAAGATCCTGTAAAAATTATAATCCAGTGATTTAAATTGCAACACTTTTGTTAATATTGGCGAATGTGTACACCAAGTTTCTTACTGGTCCTTAGAATTTTGTACACCGGACATGAGGACAGCTACAACTTGTTTGCAGTCATTAAAAGAAGCCTTAGTAAATGGTAAAGTGGAGGAAATGGCATTGCCCCTCCGCACTTGTCGTTAGTCATTGTTTCCGATATGTATATTGTCTTACTGGAAGAGGCAGGGAAAATATTTCGAAATTGTTTTCAAATACAAGAAAACACCAAACAACTACATAAGCGGAGAGAACACCAGTCGGCTGTGATGATGATCATTATTGTGCTCTAACGTACTAGAGCAGCTGTTATTGTATTAAAATCGACCAATGAAAGCTCATGATGACCAACATTTCTCTATTTTCTTCCGTCCCTAGCAAAAGGTTAAACAATAATGTGATTATGTAGCACCCATAATTTGATTATTTTAATGTACAGAAGGTGAAGGTAAATATTTATATAAAGTCAATTAGCAGTCAACATCTCGGCAGAGCACTGCTAGCTCAATATCCCACACGTAAAATAATAACCTCAATAACTGGAATTATAACAATAGTAACCTAGTGTGTTTTCCATTGTTGTTATTATCAACGTTTCACGCAATAGATCTATTTATTTAAATTCATAAAATCTTCAGTGGTTTCGAGACATATGTTAACAAGTCAACTATAAGAATGCGAGACTAGTCACTTTCTCGCATCTGCGAGGCGAGAATATATCTGTTTGTTGCAGCTGCAACAGCGATCCATTTCTCGCCTCGAATGAAACACTACGGGATAGCTGGAAGGGTCATCGGTTGTGCGAGCTTTGTAACAATGATCTTTGAAACTTATAACCGTACCGTCTCGACTGTACCAAAGTGCTAGTATATCGTGTGAAATATACAACAGCTATTAAACATTACTCGAGAAAATACTTTTAGTTGACATAAGTCTTGAATGGGTTCTAGGAGTCAAGTACGAATAGCTCAGTGAAAGTATGAAAGTTAAAAGAACCACCAATAACGTCGTTCATAGTCATCAAAATCCTTAGCTAAAGAGATTCAATACTGAGGTCTTATCAAGGAAGAACGGTACTACGAGTTACGAAAGACATTCTTACAAATAAGAGAGAGAAAATGTTAGTAGAACTCAGTTTTAAATTTGAATGATTTTACGATTTTGCGCAAACAACAACACTGAAAACTTTATGTATGAACTTTATGCCTTGATGTATCAATTGACAAAATATAGCTGATTTAATTTTGTTGGTTGCGAATTGTTCTACGATTAAGGAAAAGGAACGTGATTTTGACATCTTGTGATGAAATGTACGAACAACCATTGCTACAACGCCGAAGAAGAAAATCTTCTCACTGAAATAAGGCGTTACTATTAATTTCCCTATTAATAAATACAAACAACGCTAATGAACAACGACGAAATTGATTTTCCTATCAGAAGAGATATTCTTTTACACTATGAAACATTTACTCAATGTCTTCTCTCTATTTCAAACATTGGTGCTAGTGCGTCTCCATCTTTAAAAGGACAACATCTGCTAACGAATCTTATGGGCAAATGGAATGACACTCCTTTCAAGAAACATTCGGTGGAGAGTCTCGGTGTTAATAACAGCGAATTGCTGATCAATCCGATATTAATGTTCAATATTGGGGAAGATGTGAACGGTACAATCTGAAGATAACTTTTGGTAAACACGCGGTAATACTTTTGATTACATAGAATAAATGAGGGGTTTTAATGTATCAGATTTCAGAAAATGATATCGTCATCCAATATAAGAAAGTTTTCTTCAGATGCCCTTTGATAGTAAAATTAATTAGCTGTTAGAATAAAATTGGCTACGCATTTTTATAAATACAATTTAGCAGCATCCTGTTCTAAATTACTGTCGAGAACTTGTTTCCTCTCGTTGAGATTGATACCAATTTTCTGTAGAAACAATTTGAGGGTTTCGTGGGGTCCAGAAATGAAGATTCTATGTCAAGTAAGTGTAACTTTAGGTGCAAATATTTATATATTTTGTATATTTGAACATTTCATATTCTGGCACCTCGGATGGCCCAAAACCAAACTCTGGATACGTGTCAGTTCTACTTTTGTATATTGCTAAAAATTGTTTGTTTTACGCTTTAGTTTTAAAGCACGAGAGTACATACAGCTAAACTAATTTTATTTGTAAATTATAGTAACTGCAATAACTAGATATGGAAACAGAACTGAAACATCTTTTATTACTACTAATGGTATTAAAACCAACAAACAAAGATCATCACATAGCACATAGGAAAAAACTGTTTTTAGAGTTTCTAAAGTTCCATTGGTGATTACTTTGCTCAATAATTAACGAATTATTACAACGTTTCAACACTTTAAGTTATTTAAATTTCTAATTGAGAAAATGAAAGTAACAGAATTGTATTGTAAATCTTCCCAATAAGGTAAATACGTACTGAAAGTGATCGCATTAATAGTTGGTACTATAATAATATTGCAATGATCATCTACACAACTTATTCGATAGTGTAACAGAATCATTTGTATCTTTTCAGTGTTACTTAAGGAATGAACAATATACGAAATGACGTGAATACTAAAACAGTTTTTAAAGGCTATAAAATAAAAGAAGTGAGGAAGTATTCTGTTTTACTTCCAGTGCATCTCTCTTCAAGATCTACGTTCTCATGCCATGTTAGGATTACTTAAAGGAACAACAAACAGTTCGCACACAAACATCTAATAGACATCAAAATAACCTATTAGTGTGGATGGTAGGGCATTATAAGAACAAAACGACAAATACGTTTGCAGTATAATTGCTTAATAAAACAAAATTGCTTTTCGCAATTGTAATTCGCAAAATAAAATAAATTGATTCACACTGAACACAAAAACACTGGTATAATGAAATGAAGTTGCATCGTTCCGAATTATTAGTAATGAGATTCTAAAACGTGCATGGATTACTAAAAGTAGGCTTCAGAACTTACATTGTGTATCAAACTTATAGTTACATAATTTACATAAAAAACAAAAATGACCCAGAAGTGTACCACAAGAATTACCAAGAATATCAGGAAACTTTTCAGTACCAGTAGTACGAGTGTCATTCCAAGAATATTATTTCAAACTGAACATGGATCAATATAAATATTAATGAGAATTTTTAATGGAGCACCAGAATTAACACTATAGAATTTCAATAGAGAAATGAAAATTTAATAGTATATGCATTTGCATATAGTGCCAGAAATATGACTCAAACTCGCGTCAAGTTGCAGCAATATATATCATAAAAATTTACTTGGAATACCACAAGTTACATAAAAATAACCAGCAACCCCCAAAATATATTATCAATTTTATTAGCATTATTTTATGAGACTTAAGTGTGTTTTTGATACAATCGTTCTAGAGGAACAGTCTCATGTGCCTGTGATATTGTTGGCTATGGAAAAAATATACTTTCCTCCGACTTGCTCTTATAAGTGAGTGCATCTTTCGCACTTTGTTCTATCTTCCTTCTTAAGAACTTTTCCTTCTGTATTTCCACAATTTTATATTTGTGAATATTCCTCCTGATGATTGGCTTAGCTGATGGAAAATAGTCGAGATACTTCCACCAATCTTTCTTATAGAGTACAGCAACGGAAGTCGCCATGGCAGCTTTAAAAGTGTACTTGAATGACCTCATGTCTTCGACACCTTCAATCTACAGAAGAACAAAAAAGCCAAAACTATTATTGACAACAGCATATACTAACAAGTATATTAATTATGGATACATTTGCAGAAACGTAAAGGCAGGTCAATAGGTAACATTTGTTTCCTAAAAGCGTTGGAGCACATGCAGCTCAAGGGCTCTAGATCCTAATCATTTGAAGTTTTCCTATCATTTATTCCAGGCCTGAAACGCAGTTTGAAATGGGTTGGCATCCTGGGTATAAAGTCAGATTTCAGTGTAGTTTTAAGTTCGAAAACTGTTATACCACGAAGCAGTAGAGCTTCTAGGATATGCAAGACCTCGGGCAAAGTTTTGTTTTCTCAGGGACCCTGTTAATAGACAAGTTGATTTTAAAAAATGTAACTGGAATTCTGTTGCAACGTGATGTGTGTTTACTGATAAACTGGTGAGCTTATTGCTAGATATCATATGTAGTTTTTCATATGGTAAATAGGATAATCCAAAGCAGGGAGCCTCATGTTATCTGGTTTCCCTGATTGAGTTAATTACTTTTTATATTAATAACATTATTTTCAGCTTATGTTACAACAAATTCCTAAAGTGCGGGCCCCCAGAGGCTCGGGACACGGACATGGGCTTCGCCTGCCCTACCCTAAGGGTGGTGCTACCAAGAAAATAATCAAAATGAAAAAAGATTCCAAAGGTCAAGACTGATCGTTGAGACATGATTATCCAACCAAATAAAGCAATTTTGGATTGTGTCAGATGGTCAGCATGACGCATCGTACTATCAAAGAACATTCTGACTTTTGTTATTTTGTTTTTAATTCGTTTCTTTAGTTTTTCTAATGTGCTGCAAGACCTTGCCTTATTTACTGTTCTCTAGAGGTTCAACCAAAACTAACCTATTTCAGGATTAAACAACAGTCAACCTGAGGTTGACAGGTAACCTGGGAAGACTCCTCTTCTTTTTGCTGGGGACAATTTATGGCGCTATTCCATTGACTCTTGTTTAATATAGGAATCGTAGAATACAGCCTGTAATCATACCACTAAAGAAGTCCTATTTGCAATTCATAAATACCCCCATTCTTCGAAAAATCTCTATCACAGTACAAGTTTTAAAAGGACTTCTTTTCGGTTAATCATTAATGCTGAACTATTCGAAAGTAATCAAAATAAATGTTAGTATTTCTGGCGATAATGAATCGTTCAGTTATTAAGTATTAACCAATAGTTAATAGATTTTATGAAAGTTATTAACCAATAGATGTTACTTATTGACCATCCTGTGTATAACTTGATAAGATCTAGTTATTTTGAGATAATTGATATTTATTTCTGACTACAAATCTTGCTTTTTGTTATTACAGATGAATGTTCAAATTTAGAAAGCTTGTCAACCTTGAAAGTAGACACAGAGATAGCCACTAAGACTTTGAAAATGGACAACGAAATCTCAAATGTAGCTGCTAAAAATTACAAGCAAAAGGCTGAAAATGAAATAAGAACGTAGATAAATAATTATGGGAAAATATGTGCTGGAATCTCCCTTCAATAAACACACAGGGTAACTTAATATTCATACATCTGTTAGCAAACATTTTGATATCATGGAACACAATGGAAGATATTAACAAAATACACAGGCAACTTACTATCAATTTTGAACAGTTTTGGTACAAACATATCAGTAGGAATTAATAGGTATTTAAGTCAGCGGCGTATTCTACATGAATGCAAGGCATGCATTGCATGCATTCGGATTCTAGTTTATTTATTTTATTATTTTCCAAAAGAAAACAGAAAAGATTTTGAGAAATTACGGAACTTCACCTGATATTCTAGATCAGAACCCGTTATAAGAAAGCTGGCAGCTGGCACTCGCTGGCAGTAAGTAGTTTCGTAAACTGTTCACGTGTGGCGCTGCAGTATTCTCGTCTATCTATGTGGGCGTCTACTCAAGATCTTTGTCGTCCGCTTGTCTGTAAACGTGTGCTTTATTGAGTGAAAGACGCGGGAGAAACCCGAAATGCATGCAACGCTAAAAGTTGCATTCAGCATAGTTGCCACCTAGAGAGAGTGTGTGTTGCAGCGCCGTCAATGTATGTGAAATTCCACAAAATGTTTGCGTGGAGTGGAATTCTGGGTGGAATATGTGTGGATTTTCAGAAAAATCACAAGATAAACTTCTAAATGTTATATACTCATATTTTCTTGACTTTACTGAGGATACTTCCTATTTTCGCCTTTCATCTAGAAAATGATAAAAGTTATGAAGTAACGTAATTACTTCCTCCTTAGTGGTAGCTGTAACTTCCGTGAGCGGCAGCAGATGATCAAATCCTTTCTTGCTCTCTATGTCTTCTGTATACATACCGCGCCATTCTATTCTTTTTCTGTAGGAAAATTTAATTTAACACCAAAACGAGAAGAAATTATCACCTTTTCGGTTCCAGTTTTCGCATAAAAACTGGCATGCTATTGAAACATTTGTAGATCACCTGTGAAACTACCATGTATCAAACTTCGTTACTCAAGGTCTATGCCAATAAGAAAGAGGGAATTGCATGTTTGTAAAGAGCAATTAGATGGAAGTCATCTCTTATTCCCATACATAATTCTTAATAATAATAATAATAATAATAATAATAATAATAATAATAATAATAATAATAATAATAATAATAATAATAGTAGTAGTAGTAGTAGTAGTAGTAGTAGTAGTAGTAACATTGCATGCCCAACCTCAAAAGTCAGGATACGCCACTGATTTAAGTACAAATGCTAGTACAGTCAGAAATAAACCGAACTTTAGCTGACATGTCGTTGTATGTGGAACAATTGCTCTGCGGCTGCGTAGATGCATTAGCCGATGTGTTATGACTTGTATAGCAGACAGTTAATTAGTGAAGGAATCAAGGTTCAGACAGCCTCGTGCATTTCTAACAGTGCTGTTAAGGGAGTCTGTCGGAGTGGTAAGATGACGCTTGAAGAGCAACGAGTGAACATCAAATTTTCAATTAAACGGGATTAGTCATGTACCCTGCTACGTCAAGCTTACGGGAACCAAGCTTATGTCGTGGAACCAAGTTATGAGTGTCACAAGCGATTCACAAATGTTCGCGACTCCAGTGAAGATAATCTACCTCCAGTACACTCAAGATGAACAAACACCTCATAAAGTACAATGCAGGATGATCCAAAATGAACGATACAAACAGAAACGTTATCTGTTATATGCAACTGCTATAATGAATGTATTGTGCAAATACCGATGTGGCACGAAAGGTAAACTCTCCAAGTTTTATTTGGCAACATTGAAGCACGCGCCATTTTCGCAATTCCCCAGTAGCAGCGCTGATGTACAAAGTGGTGTCATCAGTGACAATGAAGGTGTACTGTTTATTCGAATACGTTAGAACCTCATCGGTAACCATATTTCAGAGCCATTTTTCTTTGGGGGTATGTGAAGAATAAGATTACGTACACTGCAAAAAATATCAATTCAACACAATGTGGTGTCCCAGCGTGACTACCACTTTTGTGTGTTAAATCAACACAACAAACGGTGTTGATTTCGTACTGTAAAAAAAAATACGGCTGCAGTAAGATTTGAACATGGGTTGCTTAGTTAGAAGTCGAGCGTCTTACCTATTTGGATAAATTGTCTGATAGAAAATGCACTAGATGCAAACGATATTTAGTGAACAACATCTGAATTAAACGACTACACTATAGATTTAAACAGCGTATGGAATCAAATGTATGTTGCTGAGTCCCCAAAACAAACTAAGGTACTTGCACGACTTATCCCATGGTTTAATCACATTATATTTATCAATTGAGAACCAGAATTCCCATTCATTGAGAAAATTAATTTTCTATGAAAGCAAGCAAGATGGCGACAGCCAAACAATTGAGCAGCATTATACTGCTTTCTTATCGTAACAACATGTCAAATGCTGCGCTTGCTTTCATAGAAATGGAACATATTCTCAATAAATGGGGATTGTGATCCTTAATTGACCAATGGAAAAGTGATTAAATCATAGCATAAGTCATGAGAGTAACTTTGTTTGTATTTGGGATTCAGATATATTTTTATATCCTCTATATTGTTTCAATCTAGTGCTCTTTCCGTCTGACGATTCAGCGAAGTCGGTAACGCGCTAGACTTCTAACTGAGCAACCCATGTTCAAATCTAACTGCAACCGTAACTTTTTTTCTCCCAGTACGGAAATTAACACCGTGTATTGTGTTGATTTAACACACAAAAGTTGTAGTCACGCTGGGACACCGCATTATGTTGAATTAACACAGCTATTTTTTTACTGTGTAACCCCACTTCCACAGGACTTAAAGCAGGACTCCTACCCATTGATAATGCTATGGTCTTGCAGGTTTGACAAGAACTTATCATCTGTACATCTGATGCTTCACAAATGGAGCACACATCGAACATCTGTGAATATCTGTGAGTGTGAGTGTGACTGTACGTAGAAAATTTGGAGTGTTTGTCTTTCACCTTACATCCATATTTCCACAATAAGTTCATTACAGCATCACAGCTAAGGTTGCCACCTTTTGGTGAATTATTTACGGGACACTTGGCAAAAAATACGGGACAAATCTCAAATAATCTAAAATGAAAGTAACTAGTTAGGCCCTGTACTACTATATGGCTACCCGCACAATTTAAAACCTCCTTAATAATTATGACCCTCTGCAGGTGTTCTCCCTTGTACAAATTGCATCTAATATTTTTTCAACAGTGATACACTGCATGACAATTCTAAATATGAAATCGCTTTAACCTAGCGAAAATTGGATAGAACAGCAAATAGCGATGTACAACTCTTCCATATTTTGTCCTCCATTACCTGCAAGATTTCAACAGCGCCTCCGATTGAAGAAAATGTAAGATTCTTTTTCATGTTGAATACTTGTATCTCAGCTGCAATAGTGTGATCGGAGAAAACATAGGATTTCTGAGTTTAACGTAACGCTTCGTCGCAAAGCCCCATAAAACTGTTTTATAGTTTCAGTTTTTGTTCAGAAATAGTTTGCCATTCCGTACTGCAAATCCAGAGAACTTATCGTCTTTATTATATGTTGAATATATTTTATGATATTATTGTCATGTTGCAAATATGTGTGTGATTTTACTACCCATAATACGGGACAACCACTTTTAATACGGAACGCGTAATCTTTACCTAAAATACGGGACAGGTTGCAACCCTACTCACAGCTAACATTTCTATTTGCACCATTCCTTTTAAATCACCCTGTATACATGTCCTTTCTTAGCCACCGTATTCTCCGAGTCTTGCTCAAGCTGATTACTACCTGTTTTCTAACATCAAACACTTGGTCGAAAGTTTTCAGTCGAAGTTGTCAAGACTATGTAGGACGCGCGCTGTGAAGGAGGTGTCCAAAAATGGCCTGTGGGACTGTTTTCAGAAGTGGTATGAACGCTGGCAAAAGTATGTCACTGCTCAAGCCCATTACTTGAGGATGTTGTTGTGTAAAAGGTTGCTTTTGATCTGCAATAAAAGTTTCTATGACAGTATTGTTTATTTTTAGCTGTACTAGTATAATCATGCAGTGTGTCACTGATATAATACGAACAATAATCACATAAGAACAAGACAAAAATTAGTTTCAAGTAATGTCAAAACATGCGTGGTTTTTGGAGTTACAGAGGCCCAACCTTAGCGCTCAGTCGTTACAAATAACACGTAATGACGTTGTTCGAGTGTATTTAGCAAATCATAAACGGATTTGTATCTAAATAAACAATATTTGTGA
Source organism: Lepisma saccharinum (assembly GCA_022664845.1). Classification (NCBI taxonomy): domain Eukaryota; kingdom Metazoa; phylum Arthropoda; class Insecta; order Zygentoma; family Lepismatidae; genus Lepisma; species Lepisma saccharinum. The sequence continues at coordinate 40,531 of JAGDQP010000530.1, read as the reverse complement.
TTGAGGAATGCACTTTAGTGGAGACTCCTCACGAAAGCCGTTAATTCTGATAGATTTGAGATTAATCGGAAAAGCACCATAAAACACTGCTCTGAGCTGCATTCCTCATTCATAAAATGTACTTGACTGTTACATTCTTGGAGTACAAATTCGATTGTCACTCGCTAAGTTAACACTGCTTACGTCATTATTTGTCAAGATATTTCGCCAATTGTAAGGTTGCCTCGATAATGTTTAGAGCTTGTAGATGCGAAATTATGCATGGTTCCATATTTCTTCAAACTAGCTTTTCTTTTCATCTTTCAAAAACACGACACATCTTCCGAAGTTTGTTGTGTTATTTCAATGGCATTCTCTACACTGAACGTTGCAAAACAATATTGCCTCTAAACAGGTATAATAAACCGAAATAAACGTTAATCACTTCTTTTTTAAATAACTATATCATGAAGGAATAGACATTTCCCCTAACGATCTGACTCTTAACAGAAAGTTTACAGCAGTTGAGTGAAGAAATGAATCGAAAGGAGCAAAATGCAGTTACTGCAAAATGCTGCCACTACTTTTGGTGATTTGTAGAGTAGCTCCCAGAGTAGTAACTTCTATTTTTTCAGTGGAAACTATAGAAGGTTAGGAATCCGCAGTGCCGGATCTAAGGGAGCACAAGAGAGCAAGCGTTCCGGGAGGCACGTAGAAGGGGCGGCGAAAAGCTAAAAATAAAAAGTGAAAGCCCCTAAAAAGAAGTAAAATTTCCTATTAAATTGAAATTGACCTAAACGTGTTCAAAATTTCAATGCCAGGGCGCTAAGGCATGTTTTAATGTTATCCTATACAACCTGTACTTTCATCTCTAATTCAAAATCGCGATTCAAGTCAGATAGACAGGTCTACTGCGTTCCTGGAGTTAGTAATAGCGATGCCACGACAGGTTCCACACAAGATAACAAAAGTACACTACGTGATACGAGACAATTTTGTGACCGTCGCGTCGGCCGATTGCTTTGTTTGGATAAAAAACGATGAATTATAAATCCTATATCCTTTCCCTCTCCATCCTCTCCAGTCCAATCCTTCACACTCTTCTTTCCTTCAATCGAAGACAGGACTGCCTATTTCGAAAAAGTACCGAAATCTAGAGGATTGCTGCTGGCAAATGCGATGTATCCGCCGTTCTAAAAGAAGTAACTACATCTCCTGGAAGAGCAATAAAAATTACAAAGCCATTGAACATTCGAGAACACCAATAGTTAACATTCTACAATATGTAATTAAGGGTATGTCGATCATGTTAACATACGAAAAATTAATAAATTCATACTTTGTTTCTACACAATCAGACATTACTCAATAATTTGCACTTTCACAACGAAACTGTCCTATGTTCGGTTGTTAGCAGTCAACAATCGGCTATCATGTTCAAATCCAGTCCATTGTTGCTTGTCCCGCAACGGTTCAACGTTAATAATACTTTTGAAGTTCAGAAAACAAAAACCACACTGTCCAGTAGTATAGTATCAGCAGTGCTAGTGCTCGGTCGATGTTTGTTTATCGTGCATAGTAATAGGCAACGAATTTTCGTGAAGTCTCTGATTCTGGCTGCTGGTAGAAATCAGTGAGCCTATGTTCGAAGGAAAAACCGAGAGAGGAGAAAGATATGCAGAAGTATGTGCGCTGTAGTCATTGAATGTCGTCTGCTGTGAAAGCTAATATCTGGCGCGGTGGTTCAAAATTGTCCTCCACGGTTCCTCACAACACCTTACTCTGCTGCCCGCCAGATTTTGTTGTTTTGGAGTAGGCAAATGCTTATATCATCTGCTACTCACTCCGAGGCAGTGTTGTTGTAGTGTCACGTGATAGAAGTAGATTCGCAACCACGCTGTGCATAATGCATTCCCACAGACTTTCCGAAATTGTGCAGGGTCTACTGTCTGACTGGGTTTGACTGTTGTAGTTCAGTAATGGGTAGTGTGTACCGGTACGTACGTGTCTGAATATGGATTATAAGTTCCTGACTGTGAATTTCTCCGTGCAGATAACATCATTATTTTTCTCTTCACTTTTGTTTGTTTGTTGAAGACTCTTCTGCTACCTTTCTTGACTGACTCTTTAACGAAGTAGTTTTGTATATTTAATAACAAGGCTGAATGAGTTATCCCGAAGCTTAGCAAAGAAGGCGTAAAATAGTAACTTTCTTAACTATAAAATTACTTAAGTGTGTTTTCTCACTTAGTTTCTTTTTTAGATTTTTTAGCCTCTTGATGTTATTATTACAATAATGATTCCTAGAAAACATTTATCGGGGGCTGGATATAGAAAGAGAGCTGAACAACAAGCCAAAAAAAGCTAAAGGGTGGCAAAAGTTGGTGGAAAGTGCGGCAAAATTTAACTTTGCCTCCCACAGAAAAATTTCTGGATCCGGTACAGGGAAATCTAACAATTCGATACAACAATGTCTCAGCTAGAAAGCACTATTTTCCCACATATTCACCCACAGTCACTAACACTACTAAAGCACTTAGATCTCTAGAATGTATAATGTGAGTTTATGGAATTTGAAGCACAACGCAAGTTCGTTCTACTTACAATACCTATGACATCGCCATTAGAAAGGACTCTGAACACTTTCTCCTTATGCTCGTCATCTAGGTCTATCATTTCTGCTTGCCCGTTGTAGATAAACACAGTGCAATTGGTTCTATCACCTTTGCAGGCTATAGAGTTGCCGTTGAAATATCGATAGAATTTAAGTTTTGATGACAGAAAATACAAAAAGTCATTGTGAAGGCCTTGGAAAATTGGATTCTGAAAAACAAAAACAAAAACAAAAACTATAAGTTTATCAATCAAAGACACGAAAAGTCGATGAAATAGACATTTTCTATAGACTAATAAGGAAGCATACCTACTGCTGCCTCATAACAAACTATCTTCAACTATCATAGGAAAGCCTCAGGTGAGTATTCAGAACAGTTGTGCGTTGTCGGAAAGATAAGTTAAACTAAGCTTCAACGTTCTATTCTAGCTTGGGTCTGTCGACGCTGAAGAAGTAATAAGGCAAGGTTATCATGTGGCCTTAAGAAAACCATGTGTTGTATGTTTATCCATTTTGAAGCTTTTGAATTTTACTTATGGCCTTTAGGCATCTAAGGCTCAGCCGGGATAGGGGAGGTAAAAGGATGCGGGAAGGTCTCAACCAGAGCCTAAGTTGAAGGTACCATCCAGACATTTGTCTGATGTGACTGAGGAAAACCGCTGGAAAAACTTCAGGATGGTCGGCCGCTGGGATTGAACCAGAGCTGAAACCAGAGTCTGACTTGAACATAGGTGACCTCCGAGACCCGGTCTAAAACCTGACCCAGTTTACCCAATCTTGGCCCAGATGACCCAGTGTTAACCCGGTGACTTTGTCTTATTCGTGTGGTTTGAATTTGTAGAAGGATTGTGATTGTTGAATGTAGACGGCCAGGGCCTATTTTGTAGGTACCATCCCGCCTGGTGTGACTAAGGAAAAACATGGAAGAACCTCAGTCAGAATGGTCGCCCGCTGGGATCTATTCCAGAATCTCCCGAATGCTAAGCCAACGCTCTGTTACTGAGCCTCGGTTATTAATATTGTAATTTTTTTAGATCTCTTGAGAAGTGAACTTATCTACGGGAAGTTCATATTTTAGGGGTTTAGAAGATTTTATTGCTTTTATCCTGTTTAATACTTCAAGTACAAAATTCTATTAGAACAGCCTTTTGGAGTGGATATTTGTACACCTCCGACGGTGCGTTTGTTCTTTCCGAAGGCATAGGACTCATGTAATGACTATTGTTAGTATGTTTTCGGTATCTTATATTTGGCACTCTGAGGAGTAACCCGTGGTCCAGTCAACCCTGTAAGAAACACTGTTCAAACGAAAAAGTATATAAGAAAGAATTACATTTCTGATTTGGGTTCCGGGTCACTGGGTCCCAAGCATAGACTCGGTGACCCAGTTGAAAACTTGACCCGATGACCCGTTTCAGCTCTAGCTTGAACCTACGAGCTCGCGAATGCTAAGCCACTGAAGCACGGCCACTAGGTTTAAAACTGTTGGAAAGTATTAATCTGTATTCGTACAGCGAAATTACCTAATTTTTCCTACTACGCCCATCCCTGCTTTCACATTTCTTACCTTACCTTTGTCATTTCCGGAATTTGATCTATTAATTTCACCCAAGTTGACAATATTTTAGCTTCCTTTCTACAACTGTAGAAATATATCTTACTACTTGTGTACTGCATAGAAGCTAAGCTCCCGAAGCATTTAGCTGTGTGGGCACGATAATTTGTCCAGGCATCAAGAAGTAACTGACGAACTAGATCCGAACCATCTGCCAATGAGTAGTAGAAAAAATAGTCATTTTAATAAAACACAGATTCCCTGAGAGAATCCTATTATCGAAGAGTGAATTAGTAGGATTTTTAAACCGGCCAAGTTAGGGCATCTATCGGGCAGGGCCTTTCTTAAAGTACTATACAAGCATTTGTCTACTGGAACTGAAGAAAACCTCAGTCAGAATAGTCGTCTGTGCAGTGCGAAATGATATTGAAATTATTTTTAAAGTTGTATTAGTAATAAGAAATTTAATGTATACTAGTCCTAATATGTCTCTGTAATATCCAAGGACTAAATAGATTCTTGTTCTTTTCTAAATAATTTCCTTTTAGATCTAATATAATAATTATAATTTTAGATTTGTTTCAGGGTAGAGTCCTCCAAACCTAGGCCCGCACCATCTCTACCGGCCCGTGCAGACCACTACTATTAAAATTAACTTGTTACCGTACTATTAAAATGAAGGGGAAATATTTGTTATAATGATACCCGTCTGATATTTTCTCTTAGGTAATTGGCCTAAAAGATCAGGAATCTGAGCAAAGGAAAGAAAGAACTAGATGGGGTAGTAGTCTGCACGGGCCGGGCTGGGCTAGGTTTGCAGGACTCTATTTCAGGGTCACTCAAAATAAATATGATGATTGAATAGTGGAGTAACAGATAACTCCTTGTTTTGTTTAAACATATTATATAAAGGCTCAATCCTTTCTCAAGTTAAAAACTTTATTCGGAACAGTTCTAAGTTGCTGACTCACATGTCCTTAACTGGGAAAACTATAAATCATTCATATTTACCTTTAATTTTTGACCAATGGTTAGTTTATATTATGGTTGTTCATGTTAATACATGAGACAAATGAAACAGCACTGGCATTTTCCTTATGTTGGTGCACTCAATTCATCCAGGGGGACCAGTGTTCTTAAACCTTGTCTTTTCTTCAAACTAATACGAAACGGTCGTAAGTTCTAAATAATTTATTTTATTTAGTTATTCAAGTTATATTTCCAACGTGGTGATTACGAATGTAAATTATGAATTATATCATTCTCTTAATTTACTATTGAAAATAAATGCACATCAAGCTCAAAATTAAAGCAAACTTAATGATAACGAACTACTTAATAAACAGATATAATCTGTTTAAACACATCTTCTCATAAACATGTGATACATAACTGTCCACATACACATAACGAAGAGATTTGGGACCAAATGATTAGATGTAGCACTCAATGGCTCAAATGTCCAGAATTTGAAGCTTGCATTTGTTGTGCTTGTCAATTCAGTCACGGAAACCAGTGTTCTAATACTTTGTCCTTGTACTGTATCTTCGGCTCTGATAACTGCCAAATGAGAACGACTGTGTTCCTTGATTGCATCATCTACTTCAAGTTCATAAGAATTTCCATTTGAGTTTTCGTCTACCTGATTGACACGATCTTCAATATTCCTGGTAATATTGGTGCATCGTATTACCTCATCGATATGTTCCTTAGTACCTTTGGTAACATTAGAGTTTTCGGCCTGATTATTATGTTTCTTAACACTTCTTGCAACATTAGAAATTGTCTCTATCTGATTAATAGGTTCTTTAGTATCCTTGGTAATATTAGAGTGTTCATGTACCTTATTAATATACTTTGTAACATTTCTGGTAAAATTAGAGATTTCTTGTACATGATTAATAGGTTTCACAGTATTTATCTTATTAATGTTTTCCGTAATATATTTGGTAAAATTAAAGTGTTCTACCTTATTAATACGTTTCTTAATGTTCCTATTAACATTAGAATTTTCTTCTACACGATTAATAAGTGCCTTGGTAAAATTGGAGTATTCTACCGGATTTATACGTTCCGTAATACATCTTGTAATGTTTGAGCGTTCATCATCATGATTAATAGCTCTCTCAATATCTTTGGTAAGACTGTGTTGTTCTTTCTGATTAATGCGTTTCGTAATATTTCTTGCAACATTGTAATTTTTCTCTGCATGATTAATCGGTTCTTTATCTTCGGTAACACCAGTGTATTTACCGACATGATTTATACGTTTCGTAATATTCCCTATAACATTAGAGTTTCCATCCATCTGGTTAAGTTTCCTTAACGTTACTGGTAAAAATGTGTCTTATATGGTTAATACGTTCCCTAGCATTCATTGCCACTGGATATTTTACCAGTATAACTGGCAAATGTTGCATTTCAGTTATTGCACTCTTACACTGAGTATCATACATCATAGTATCTAGCAGACATTCATAAATGTTAAAAGTATTATCTTCCACATATCCTGGACATTCGTTATCATTCAGCTTAACATCTGAATCTTGCGTTTTGTCATATGCAGAACAAGTAGGGGAAATGTTACCTCCTAAAAATGCTTTACAAACTAATTCATCTTTACAGTTGTTGACTCCAACCGTGTAACAATTAAGGTACGAGATGAGATATAGCAATAACATAACTGTCAAATGCGACATACTGTATGCTAAAATGTATTTTCCTCTTTAAGCTGTTCCATTTGTTAACCTTACAGTGTATTGCAACATCAAACATCATCACATTACATTATTTTATCCTCAGAGTTTTATTAGAAAACTCTAATGAGGGAAGCTCTATGACATTTCGGATCACACTGGTGTCCTCCTCATGATGGAGATATTACGTAGTTAAGACTTAGGAGAAGTATTAACAATACTGCGAAGCATCTTTATTAACAGGTCGATGGTTGTAGAATATTGTTTTTATATCAGTTGATATTTAAACTAGTTCGTAGTAGAAGTTTTAAAGTCTTATAATATTTCGGAGCTTTGTTGACTTGTTCAGAGATAATAGTAATCGGTTGGAAGAAGAAAAGATGTGAGATAATGTCAAACAAGAAAAAGGAACAAATGAAACATAGGAATAAGGAAGAGCATCAAACATCGTGGTTACTGCAGAAACGTTTCTGGGCATAGAGTTAGAAATATAAATAGAGGGAAACTTAGGCTGTTTTGTAGGAGAGGGTAATGAAGCCAAGAGCCGGAAGGGACGAGGCATTTCGGCCATATTAAGTGGCCCCATATTTAGAGACCTTCTTTTCCGAGTATTGCCTCTCTGAGGTCCACTCATCTTGCTATCGAAAAAGGCAATCCTCACAGTACTCGGTATAGAGAGACTCTAATGGGGCCACACAAGATGGCTGCCGATGAACCGTAATTTGGCTTTATGTGACGTCATGTATGTTCTCTCTATTTGCTTCCTAACTCTATGTTTCTGGGTTACTGCAAGTTACAGCCAAGATTTATAAATAACAGGTAGCTCATTCCTATCGACGTTGCATCAGGCGTGACGTCATTTATTTATCCAAGAATCTTAGAAGCCGAGGATAGGCTAAACTAATAACAACTTAATCCGAAAATAACAACGTCACGCTTCCATTTCTGTGTGCACAGCCAGCATTTAGAAGAGTGCTGTTTACATTTAATTAAAATACTGATGTGCCAATTTGGTTAAAAATATACTATTAATTAAGCAACAAAAAGAAGAGTAAAATCTCGGTTTAACAAGTCACATTAAGGGCCATATTTATGAATAACTCCCAAGAGTACGTGGCTCCCAGGGGCATTGAAATTATATGCTCCTGGGAGCCATCCACCTCTTGGGAGTGATTCATAAATATGGTTCAGTCTCTTTCCCTTCAAATTCTGGATTAGTATACCAAAATGGGATCCTGACGTTGGAACTTTCGGATTCAGGTTTTTGAAGTTTATCATATCCTCTAATTTTAACATAAGACAATAACGTGACTTCTGATACAACCTATTGTTAGCTCCTTAGACCAGCTTTTCATATAAGCGTGCGTTCCTTGCTTTGTTTGCGAATTAATTGAGTAGCCATTTGAAACACGTGTTTGTGTTCTACGTGTAACACGAGTTTTTATTGGCTACTCATGAAAATCGCCAGCAAAGCATGCAGCGAGCGCTTGCAAGGAAAGCTAGTCTTAGACGTTACATTACTATTTTTATTCATGATTGGCTGAATGGTTGAGGGCATACTGGAAGACACTGTCCTTATAAGAAGCTTAGCACAAGCTCGGTGCTTTCTATGCTCAGTGTTCACTGAAAATTCATACGATTTTCATGTTATTTATTTCCTTAACAAATTTGTCACTCGAATGATTTCCATAGAAGAAGTACAATCTGAGACACTGTGAAAAGTTGCTAATTACCTTCTGAGATAGGCTGTTGTTTTTATTTACGCTCGCGAGTCATTACGGTCGCTAGTGTCGGGTTCTCTACAGGTATAACACGAACATTTTAGTTTCCATACGCAATCTTCTTTATTCGATGATGCAAGATCTTGCAGTGACATGACTGCGCAATGGGATGTGGTAATTCACACCCTTAGGGCTGATTTTCATGAAAAGCTGCGTTGCTTGCGATTTGGGTGAGTAACCAAATGAAACATGTGTTTTATTGCGTGTATTATTGTAAGGTAAGTGTAACACGTGTTTAAACCATCGACCTCCATTAATACGATACTGGACTGACTGCAGCCATTGAAAATTTCATGAATATGTGAAGCTAGAGAGCGGAGAGGAAACTTAATTTCGTTTGTCCACTTCCAGTCTAAACCAATATGGACCAAATTTTCGATTCTAACTCATTTTTTTAAGCTTGATATCGCTGTGTGGCCCGTTTATTAATTTATGTCTTAATTCTTGCAAAAAACGTAAATATTATTTGAAGTATTTTCCATTGTATGCAGAGTACGATATACTCTTACATGAATAACTCACGACTTAAGAAAAATTAAAAAAACGGGCCACACAGCGATATCAAGTGTATAAAACTGAGTTAGAACTGAAAATTTGGTCCACGTCAGATTAGACTGGAATTGGACAAACGAATTTAAATATTTTCTCTGGCGTCTATCTTTCAACACTAAGTAGTTACTCCAGTATAGTTTACGTAGAGCTCGATGGTTTCAACTGACTATTCACCCTAATCGCAACCAAAGCAAGGAACGCAAACTTTCATGAAAATCAGCCCTTACAAAGTGTAAATACCAAACATCTTATAGATAACTTCTGTTCAATTTATATGAGAATCAATTTTCTTTTAAAGTATAGTTTTGCTCATGGACCTCTATCTAAAAGCAATACTGGACTGCTCAATTCCATTAAAATTTAATGAATATATAAAGTGAGCGGGCGAGAGGACAGTTAATCATTATTGTCTATAGTAGTATGAACGGGAATTATTAGAAAAATCTCTTTGCGTTGTTTTGGTCTCTTGTTTTTAAGAGTGTGTGGGTTGATGAAAGACTTGACCTGAAGGTTTTTTTGATATGAATGAATTAAAAAGATGACATTATTTTGTTTCTAAGGCGTTTCTCGTAAAGTATGTATTTCTTTTGAACGGTTTAACATAGAGAGATGATCGAAATATCAAACAAGGCTAGAATTTTCCGAGGAATACGAATTTCGTACTCTTAGTTATATAGGAGTTCGGATTGTTTTGCAATCCTCCATATTAATAATTTCGTATGTAACGCTCGTGAAATTTTAATTAGTATATCGTATATACTAAGTATAGTATAATTAGTATATTAATTAGTATATTAGTATATCGTATAATTATACAAAGCGCTACAAAACAACACCGATATCTTAGTAGAAGCGTGCGATGTGATTGGTCTGCAGGTAAACATAGATAAAACCAAATACATAACAAGCCGAAACACAGGGAATGAAGGAAATAAAAACATAAGAATTAGGATTGAGGTCATAGAAAAAGTAAACAAATTTAAATACTTGGGAGCATACGTAACAAGCAAAAATGAGGTCACGGAAGAAATAAAAAGTCGCTTAGTATCGGGGAATGCCTGTTTCTATTCAGTCCAAAAACTTCTAACATCGCGTTTAATATCAAGGAAATTGAAATTGAAAATATACAGAACGGTTATTCTGCCGGTAGTACTTTACGGTTGCGAAAGTTGGAAAGTATTAACTAATTCACGAGTGAAGTTATTAATGATTTCATTTGTTTAACAAATCTTGAGTTTAAGTTTCACAGGAAGGTTTCGTAAAACTTTCTCGGATAGTCCCGTTAGCATTTTTCTGATCTTGTCCCGTGAACAAAAATGAATATGGGAGTCCAAGATGTCTTCAAGCTCATAAGTAGAAGGTTGTGCCCATCGAGCTCTACGTAAAATATACTGGAGTAACTACTTAGTGTTGAAAGATAGACGCCAGAGCAAATTTTTAAATTCGTTTGTCCACTTCCAGTCTAATCCAATGTGGACCAAATTTTCAGTTCTAACTCCGTTTTATGCGCTTGATATCGCTGTGTGGCCCGTTTTTTGATTCAAGTCTTATCTTATGAGTTATTCATGTAAGAGTATACCGCACTCTGCATACAATAGAAAATATTGCAAATAATATTTACGTTTTTTGCAAGAATTAAGAGATAAATACAAAAACGGGCCACACAGCGATATCAAGCGTAAAAAACTGAGTTAGAATAAAAAATTTGGTCCATATTGGTTTAGACTGGAAGTGGACAAACGAGATTAAGTTTCCTCTCCGCTCCCTAGCTTCACATATTCATGAAATTTTCAATGGCTGCAGTCAGTCCAGTATCGTATTAATGGAGGTCGATGGTTGTGCCTTCGAATTGCATTTAGCGCATGGTCAGTAAGATATTAATTTGTAATGTTTAACAAGGAGGAGTAATTTAATAAATCATAATGTACTTATTTAGGTGTTCTCATTTATTTCCATATTTAATACTTCCGTATTGTATAACAATATTCTAGTGTTTTACGAAATTTTGCTAGAGAACAAAATGGAGCAAACAAATTATAAAGATGAAATTTTAAACGTATTTTCATTGGAAAAATAAGAAGACATAAAGAGGATAAAACTTTCGAAGAAGGATTTGCCACTTTCCACATATTCACTTCTCAATAATAAAGTTACAAGGGATGACTCCATTTCACGGTATAAGATAAGTAGGTGAGGAAGCGAAGCAGCCAAATGTTTTCTCTTAATGCACTATGTTTCGCTGGTTTGCCACTAGAATCGCTGCGAACTGCGGGCCTAATAGGGTAACCTACAATATATCTATATAAATACTGGATAGTTTATCAGTCGCCATTTCTGCAGTATAAGTAAACAAACTACTTACAAAAGGTTTTTTTTACTCAATTGTACTTCTTCTGTATGCTATAGTGTGATGTATACATCACTAAGTTGGGAGTATAACAAATTTGCAATAAAATTTCGTTTTTAAAGTAGTAAATAGTTTATTTCTCTTTTTGTATACGTACGTTAGAAGACCATTTTTCTTTTTCGATCGTGAAAGATGTTTTGTCATGTTTTTCATATTAAGAAGAATTTTTAATACATTCCTATTCCACGTTCCTATTGAAATTTTAACATTCATGAATGGAACAATTTTACCCTTTATTACCTTACCTTAGTTTTCTAGTAAAAGAGAACGAGTTATTTTTAATCTAATGAAGCTAAAAACCATGGCTGTTTTAATGTACACTCAATGACATGTCGCCATACACAAAATTTTATCTTTCACTTGGGAAAGGATAATATAGAATAAATGGAACATGTTACTTGATTCCAGGCTTTTCTTTCGTATACGTCGGGCGTTCCATTTGTAACCAGAAATGGAGCAGTCACAGGTGGTGTCAGGTTAAACGTGATGTGCACCGCGTATTATAAAAAATCTACCTTAGTTTTTCTAACCCATCTTAGTTCGCTATTGCTCACTCGACACGCTGTGCGTACGTACCTTTTGTAGCAAAATTAATGGTAATATGTAAATAAACATGTCACTGTGACGTAGCATTACTATGATTCCGATTCATGGACCTGTGACTTATTTCGTTTGGGAAAATCACGCACGACGTGAGCTAAAGTAGTACCTAATTCTAAATTGCAAAAGCTAAGTAAAAGAACTACTCTCTAAAAGCTTCCCCGGATCTTTAAAAAATTAAAGGTTAGGTTAGGTCGGGATGGCCTAACTTCTATTCGTTACAGTCATCTTTAACTGGGCTTAACGTCTTTAGTACTTCGCTGATCCGAAATAACGTGCTAAGTAAGCATTGTGACCTCGTCCGGGGGAGTATTGACCATAGCCTGCGAAACGCGTCATTCTTGATAGAAACAGTCGACAATCCGAAAAGTGTTAAAGAAAAGCACCATCATTATTATTATTATCATTATTATTTCGTTAAATACGCACTTGAGTTGATCAATACAACAAATAAAGCACCATGGGGAGCAATTCTATTATGATTTATGAATGATATGTTTGCAACAAAAATCATAAACATAATGACGAAAAAATGAAGATGGTTTAGTTACAGTTTGATTAGATATTTTTCATCATTATACGCGATGCATATGACGTTTAACGCTGACTTCATGTACTCGCCCCAACATGGAAGTAGCCAAATCTAAAGTGCGGTTCGCTCTTTCACTCTAATTTCGCACTTGCATGTCTCAAAACTTTGTTGTATTTTGTGGACCACACAATAAAGTGTACCCGAGAATTATTTGTGTAGCGTATCCTTCCTCTAAGTCGAGAATTGAAGCATTCAACAGAATAAAGCTGTATGGCACGTTGTGGAATGTGCTGAGTAACTAGTTGAATCATTCTGCACGGAACATGACTGACATATACTGAAAGGCTCGTTTCGCCGTTGGTCCAGAGATGGATGAAACAACTGGTTGGCATGTGGCCGCTGTTTTGTGACTATAATCTTTTCAGATATTCATCCGTTGGATTTTTAAGTTATTCACTGTATAGGTGTACGTACAACAAAATACAGAACTTTGCTGGTATATATACTGTATATATATTTATCAATTTATTTTGGTGATTTAAAATTCATTTATTTTCCTGTTCGAACATTCAAAGTACGAAAGACTCGATATTGTAATCTTAATTACGCAAGTAAGTACAAAGACTAAATTAATGTAGACCGAGAACTCGCAACTCAATTTTTTTTAAACGGCAGCTATGTTTTGGTAGACCTTCTATCGAATACCCACTATATATAGTGGAGGCTACTATAACAGGCCCGCAGTTGGGCCTGCCATCTAGTAATAGCAACTGGAACTAAGTGAAATAAGGGAACATAACATTTCTATTGCTGAATGCTGTTGTTTCCTCACCTACTTGTCTTACACCGTGCTCCATTTTCAGAAAATGTTCAGTACTTAATTTGGCATCTGAGCTCTTCGGATCAAGTCCTAACGGGTGTAAGACATAGTTGGTTCAGAGTCCACATTAAAACTTTAAGTCCTATCCTTAGAAGTTTACCAACGAAAAGACGACAGTGAATATTGGTTATATAACAGAGGAACCATACAACTATGATATACAGATGCTTATCAGAATAATGGAAACACCTGAACGAAAGTGCAACTTACCAGATTAATATGGTGTCGGGTCACCTTTCGCCTTCAGAACAGCCTTGATGCGACGTGGGATGGAGGCATAGAGGTCGTGAATGGTAGCAAGTGGAATATTACACCATTCCTCGTGCAGGGCATCGGCCAGTTCTGTGAGAGAGGATGGAGGTGGAAATCGTCGCCGGAGTCGTGTTTCCAAGATGGACCATAGATGTTCAATTATGTTGAGATCTGGGGATTGGGCGGGCCAGGGGAGGTGTTGAACTTCATCTCGATGTTCCTCAAACCACGCTGCAACAACTCCAGCTGTGTGAATGGGTGCATTATCATCCTGGAATATGGCGTCATTGTCCGGGAACAACATCCGGACCATAGGATGCAAGTGGTCTCCTAAAATTGCGACATAATCGTTGGCAGTGATGCGTCCGCGAAGTGTGACCACAGGACCCAATGAAAACCATGATATTGCGGCCCACAGCATCACCGTGCCGCCGCCATGTTTCACAGTTGGGCGGAGACACTGCAGATCATACGCTTCTTTGGGCGTTCTCCACACATAAACACGGCCCGTGGTTTGGAATAGGGTGAATGGTGACTCATCCGACCATACCACACGTTTCCAGTCGTCAACGGTCCAGGTTGCATGGTCGCGGCACCATTTGCGGCGTGCTAAAGCGTTCTGGTCCCTGATGAGAAGTTTGGCCCGTGCAACACGACCCCGTAAGTTCATGTCATGTAATTCGCGGCGGACTGTGATTGTCGAAACAGGTTGGGGGAGGTGCTGATTGAGTTCCTCCGTCACTTGCGCCGCAGTGGCACGACGGTTCCGCAGTGGTTTAATACCCGGCGTGCCCTGTCACTGATGCTTTTCTTCCGCCCACTGTTCCGCTTCCCCGATGTGGTTTTCCCGTGTGTTGTGTAGGCCGTCATCACCTTCGACACTGTCCCTGGCGACACACCTAACACACTAGCCACTGCCGTCACACTCACTCCACATAACCGCGCACCAACAATTTGCCCTCTTTGAAACTCTGAGAGGTCTCCCATTTTACACTACCTCCGTCTGCTGCAGCCACTGCACACTCCTGTTCCACGACGCCTGACGTAGTATGGGGACCGACCTAACACACCACCACCAGCAGTCCGGCGCTGCGGTCGCCACGACACCACTGCCAACCCATACATCTGACGTGTTGCCAACTACAGGTGTTTCCATTATTCTGATAAGCATCTGTATATACCAAAGACCTTTTAACTATCCAGAAATCATAATGCGGAGACATTCAATACATTATACAAAACCTCTTTGGAAAACCGTTTAATTTATATGTAATATAAGGCCGGGAAACCGGGACAGGACCGGGAAACCGGGACTGTCGCCCCAAAAGGCTTCTGCCACTAACTGGGAGGAGACCCCTTAATTCCTCTTGCTGAGACTTAAGGGAACCGATCGGGGTAGACGCCTAATGTCCAATCCATACGTTCACGTCGTGGGGCCTGTTAGTACCCAAGCAACTGCTTGGCGAACAAACATGGATGGGCTGCTCACTAACGCGCATTAGCTGACAGCGTGGTGAGTCAAATGTCAGCACCCCTCCTTTCTTTACATATGATGGTACAAGCAAGGAAACAGCCTCGGAGGACCTCATTACCCGGAGGACGGAATGCAGCTGGCAACTGCAGCGGTTAGTCCTGCAGGAAGTCAGAGGTTCAAAATGCCCGGGTTTGGACTAAATCAAGCGTTTTTCAGGAGCTACATGGATGAGGATATCAACAGACCGAGATATGTGGAAAGAAAAGGGGGAGGCCTTCATCCAGCAGTGGATAGAAAACGGCTGAATATGATGATGATGATGATGATGATGATGATGATGATATGTGTCTATGAAACCTATATAAGCAGCGCAAGCTGTATGTAGTATTTAGTTTGCTGGAACTCCCGAAGTGGAAGGAGCTCCAAATAAAAGGTGCTAAAATGAACCCTTTCTTTGCTTTATTGTATTGCCTTGTTTCTCTATTTAGCATACAGGCATTTTTGAATCCTTCAGTTAGGTCACCATCCATACACTGTAGGAAATATTTTTGTCTATGCCGGGTTGGTCAGTCCATACTAATCTTATCTTGCCTTTCAGGTTAAACCCAAATCCTACGCCTATATCCAGAGCAAGGCGAATCGATATTGCCTCATTAGTGATAATCTCTACTACTATTATATAGAGAGGAAAGGTCCGTCAAGTTGGCCCCACCCACAGTTTTTCCGTTATATCTCGCTTAGGAATGAAGTTCGGGTCTTATGCACTAACGACCCAGTATATTTGGGTCGGGATGGGTCTAATATTTCTTAGTGGGTGGGGTCAACTTGACGGACCTAGAGAGGAACCAGGTGTACTCGGGGACCGTTGCACGTTTCTGAATATTTCAAGTAGTCTGTGACGAAACCGCCCTAATTTTGCACGCGTTTAGTTCGAAAATTATGCATTTGCGAATAGAAAGCCTGCACGGTAATGCTTAGGTAATGAATCTGCACTTCTACGGAAAATTTGAACGATATCCATATCTTGTGAGTTAGAATTGAAAATTTGGTCAATTTCCGATTCAACTGAAAATGTACGAAAAAGGATCATGTTTACTCTGGCGTCTATCTTTTGATACTAATCGATGACTTCAGTATGATTACGTATAGCTCATGGTGAATAATATTGCAAAGCAAGAAAGAAAATGCAGTAAACTTGGACTTACCTTTTTCAAAAGACCCCCATATGCGTCGTAATTCAGAACCATTGGAATATAATCAGGGGCGCCTTGAAGCAGGGCAGGGACCTGCCTTCCTGTTTGTCTTTCCCATAAGGCACACAAGTAATTCCAGACATCGTTCAGAAGAGCTGGCGACAGTTGATGGTGTTTTAAGTAATGCTATTATATATCAAAATAAAGTTAATGTAAAACAAACAATTGCTGAGATATTCAATTTCTTCTAAAAACAAACTAATCTTTAGTCAAATGCAATAAATTAAAATTTCTCAAGGAAGTCGAAACTGTTTATGGAAGAATCGAGTTAGAGTTTTAAAAAAAATATTCAACTGACAAGAGCATATTGATCTGTTCTATTATCAAGAAAAGTTTTGCCGATTTTGAAAGAGATCCTTGTGAACAAATTGAATAATATTTGTGAACATAGATTTGATGTGTATAATAAATTAATGTAAATTTTGACAAATGAAACCAAACATGAATTTGGTAAACGTACTGATACAACCAAACCACTTGTCATAGATGCTTCGGATTTTATGTAGTTTTATAATCCTTGTTCGAAGTGCATTATCATTGATAAAAAGTAAGGTTGTCAATATACTTGATATGAATAATATAATAGTTCCCCGTTAGAACAACATTAGTCCCACACAGTGCTCGTAAGGGACCCAACAGTTCTCATACTACAACGTTCAAAGATGTATATTCTGCATATATATTCGTCCTGACATCTTGTGGGATATTATTGACATTAGGTCTTCTTTTGTCCTTTTTAACTAAACCCGCTTAAGTTCACAATACATTATTTCGATAAAATTAGCAGTACAAAATGGTGGATATAAGTACAGTAGCATCCATGTTGCATTATAAACTACTCTAATAGGATGAGAAATCGTTCTCTCCATTTTCCAATAATAATTGGCATCTGTAAACAATCGAATTCCATCTTAAAATATCACATTTTCTATTCTAGCCAAGGGTACTTCGTTCGAAAAAAAAAACTTCTTTTGATTGGAATTCAATTATATTTAATGAAAACACTTTCCCATCAAGAAAAGAGTGAAAATTTCCACTCTTCTGTTTTAGAGTGTAGGTAATGACTAATTTTATTACATTATAGATAATAACCATCTGTCAGTATACCCACTGTGGATCATATTATCTTTATTTTACGTTCAATTCAGGCAGTTCAAAATGGTGTTTAGCCCCTTTCACATGACACCCTTATTTTATTCGTTACATTTTTCTCTTTTGAAATTGATAAATAATTTATTCAGTAACTAACTAACTTACCATTAGTTCCTTGGCACGTAGTTCGAAATCAACTCTAAATACATTGTTTGCTTGGAAAGCGCCGTGGATTTGCGTGATGATGATAAGTAGAAAAAATCCACTCACATAGATTCCAACGGTAATGACAGCAATTTCTGTTATTGTCTTCGTATCACGATTTTCTAATCCAACGCCAATCTTCATGAATAAATTTAAAATAAAATATGTTGAATTTGTATACATCTCGGTAGCCTGTTCATCTAGAATGGAAATATTTGATACGATTGCGTTAGTAACTGTTGAGTTTTAATCATTCTAATTTTCTAGTTGTTTGAAATAAAACGACCATCCAAATATATGTACTAATGCATGCTAGAGTTGATGGGGGGAGGGTTGAAAATCGAGGATAATCCTCAAACCATTGAGGAAAAAATATTTCTCACATTTAAAGAAGTGAGCGCTGTGAATGTTTCAACAATTAATTGGGTTCTGGGGATACCTTGATAGCATCTGAGACACAGAAGCATTCAATTTTTTTTAAATATTCAAGTTTTCACTTCAATTCAACTTTTCAAAATGATTATACTCCTTTATTAGACGCAGCAGCACAAAATGTGGCATAAACATTATTTGATCCAACAGAAAAATACTATAGGTTTTCTCGCCACCCACCAAAGAAGTATTTTGGTTCGAACAGAAATTTTTCATAAGACTTCGTGTATATATATGTCTACCTCGATGTTGATAATACCTGGAAAGTAACTCGACCGTGTAAGTTAAAGTTTGGAACAAGGGGAGACAGCCGCTGCAACGGCTCCCATAGTTTCGATTTGAACAGGCATTTATTATTCAAAATATCTACATGAACATATCTGACAGTGCTGACAAATACAAATTGAGGAGAACCATTTACCTTTTCAGCACTTGCGGACAATAAGACATATGCAAAATCTAGTAGATATTTTTTGTTTTTCTTCATGAATCTTATTCCAAACTCAGAATAGAAAGCGTATTGAAATACGGTTAACGAAGTTAATATCGCCGTCAATTCGGAATATTTGAAAGAAGTCATTCACAGAAAAAGTGAACAGCACATCAACTACATAGGATCTGGTACTGGAATGTTAATATTAGGAACCACCTACAGTTTATTAACTTTTATTACATTAAGTAAACTAGTGATATTGTAAAAACCTCAAAGTAATATTACTACTTGCAAATTCTACCATTACAAAATTAAAAATATTTGGATTATTGAATTAAAACATCATGAGGAACATAAAAAAATAAGTAGTAAATGTTGATTCAGATATGAGACAGGTATTGTTGGTAAAACCTATTCATCGTCCAACAGTGCACAACCATCCTCACATTACTGGCACAGTCTAACTACTGTCACACACTTGCTTGAGTTACAGCTCTCATTGAACTATAACTTCCATTCCACATATTTAATCCAGGATCTTTCTTCCTTTTGTTGGCAATAAAAACTGCCCACAATCACCGTTGCGTAGCGGATTGGCGAACTCATTATAGGTCTACGGACCGCAACGTGATACACATACACAGTCCGAGTAGCAGATCATCGCTGTTCGTTTTGGCGTAGGGAAGTAGCGACACCATCTTTCAGTTGGCTTTTGCTCACTGCAATCAGCTAACAATGGCGTAGGGAATTGGCGACCCCATCGTCCAGTCGGCTTTTGATAGCTGCAATCAACTTTAGCAGCTAAACATCAACGCTGCTCAACGGAGGACCAGCAGAGAGGGGTTCAACTCTTTTAACTTTATTTTCATCCACAGCTGCATCATTATTTCATCATCTCTTCTGTTGCGACTTATGCTCCCCCTCAACGACAACGGATAAGTTTAGGACGTATTTGCATTGACTATGGCCCCTGGGGTGATTGGAAAGGGAGCGGAATCATTGGATAGCGACTAGTTCTTAACGGAAGATTTTTGGATGGTCTAGCTCGTTGAGCCTTGTAAGTGCACTATTGGGAAGCTACCCGGACCTTTGGTCTCGCCAACACATAGGGGAGTGGGTGTACCAAGTATCTATCAGTCGGGAGTGCAAGTGATTTCGAAGCCAAGCCATTTATGACTCCGCCTCGATTTCCAGCTTGCTGACAAGGATGATGAGGGCAGCCTCTTTGGCCCCTCAGAACGAAAACAGAGAAGTGTTGACATTTACGGCTTTATTTCACCATGGCTCCACCACATCCTAAAAGTAAGTCGCCTTCGCGGATAGACAAGGAGAAGAATAAGAGCAAGAGACAGAATGAAGAGAAAGTCACTGATGGTAAAAGTATGAAGGAGCATATAGTTAGTGAATCAACAACTGACAAAGTAGAGAAAATAGTAGTAGAGGAACAGACAAGTATCGTACCGAATATCACACGATATCTTGTAATTAAAGTAAAGAACGAAACAGAAAGTCCAGGTGGTTTGAAGTGGTTATTCCCTTTCCTTATACAAAATCAACTTAGTTACGTTATAGGCGAGCTAAACTCTGTTAAAAAGATTCGCAATGGGACGTTATTAGTGGTGACATCTACCGATAAACAGACAAAAAATAATCTGAAAATGAAATCAATTGGACCTCTTCAAGTTAAAGTTTAACCACACCGCCAACTTAAGTTTACACAGTTAATATATTGTCGGATCTTAAAGACGTTTCTGAAGAGGAGATTAAAAGAGAACTCGCTAGTCGAGGCACAGTCAATGTTAGACTATCAACAGCAGAAAGACTGGCCAACTACAACCCACATGGTCTCTAATTTTGAAATTTGCCATTCCACAGCTTCCTAAGTATGTGAAGGCAGCCCTCTATCGCTTGCCTGTCCATCCTTATATACCAAGTCCACTCCGATGTTTTAAATATCAGCACTTTGGACACAGCAACACGTCCTATCACGTGACCTCTGCTGTATGTGCAATTTGCGGAACTAGTAGCCATGCTGCAGATCCTTGCCTTTCACTGAAACCTCAAGTGTGTTAATTGCAAGGGTGAGCACAGGGCCTGGTCGCGTGACTGCCCGGTATTCACAGGAAAAATGATTTCGAGAGCTGATGGTACCAGAGGAAATATCTGTTGGTGATGCAAAACGTCGATTGAAAGAGTCACAGCGCACTCTTTAATCTGGTCCGTTCTCACAAGTTACGTCAGCAAGAACACCAGTTAAAACTGTCTCGGTTGACACCCGCACAGTTAACGTGTCAACAGAAATAGTCTCTCATGTACCTGCAGACCCTTCGAAGCCTTCTAGAGGCTCAGAGACTCCTCGCGATATGCCAACGCAGGTTGCCGTACCGGACGCCTGTGCAGAACTGTAGAGCTCCGCGGGTTAAGTCTACTTTTAGTGCTAATAAAGTTTCAAAACTTGACGAGCTTCGCCTCTCGCGACAAGCATTAAGCGTCTGACACATGTTTTAGCTGCTCAGTTAGCTCAGGAAGAGTCTCCACATACAATCGATCAATCAATTTCATCTTTGATCTCAGACATGATTGTGGACAATCTGATGGATACGGATTGGAATCACGTGAGAAGGAAAAGGAAATCTAAATTTAAACATAAACTTAAAAGTTGGTATTTTTCTTGATCTTCATCCCAAGGATTTCACGTTCTTTTAGGTTGTCCAAGATATAATAATTTCAGACAACGTTATATCCCCAATGGCATGGCGTCATTGTTAGAGGATGAACCAGATAAAAGACGGAGAGTTTTTATGTATGTTCGAGAGACAGGTCTATCTCCGTCTATTTGAGATGATTATGCCCTTTAGCTGTTACGTTTTATGTTGTATTATTCTTTTATCTTGCGAAGGCCTATTTACAGCCTTCTCGTTTCTAACCTGTTATACTAAAGACTATATACATCTTTAGTTATTATCAACCGTTATGGTGGCCATTTATACCAGTAAGCAGTTTCTGAAGACTTTTTACATCTTCAGCCTTTATAAGATTTTATTGTTTTATTCTTAACAGATAAGTTTAGATGTGACGAAGATAAGGTTAATGCCCGTATCGAGACGGTCGTAAGCCATAGTGCTGTTACCACCCCTAATATTAACTTTTACGAAAAATTTTATCTTTCTGGTAACCAGTGTTGGGTTAGGTACTTGTTTTTTGTACCTAGGTACAGGTATTAGGTACTGATCTTAAACTTTACCTAGGTACAGGTACTAGGTACAAGTTGATCAATGTACCTAGGTA
>JAGDQP010000530.1:0-18497 GCA_022664845.1 Lepisma saccharinum | reverse complement strand
GTACAGGTACTAGGTACAAGTTGATCAATGTACCTAGGTACAGGTACAGGTACTGATAAGTGTACCTAAGGTACTTTCTTAGGTACTTGACACAGATATTGCTAAACAGGGCTGCAAATGATATCAAAAACTAAGAGGATGTTGATCGACTAGAGTATTACTCCTATATGGTAAGTCATAATAATAATAATAATATTAAACACTTATTATTGAACAGGATAGGTTCATTTAAAGTGTGCTGTGTTATCTAACCCTTGTTAAGAAAAGGCGCATATTCATGCAGCATACTGTATATTAATAATATAGAAAGGAATGAAAACAAAGGAAGGAGTCAGAAAATGTTGGAATTTAAATATTAAACTGATAAATCATTAATAGAAATATCTTTCTTCTGTGGAAATAAATCTTTCACCATGCTTTTAATATATATATATTTTTTACGTTTTTTTTTTTTTTTTTTTTTTTTGAAAAGGGCATTCGGTGCTAAGCATGAGTGGCGTCCATTGTTTCTTGATGCAGGGTATTAATGTAATGCACCGACACATTTCGACGCATGATAGTACATAAAACAATAACAAGAAAATTTTAAATCATCTGGGTGGAAATTCCGCCGAATTTTGGATCTATAGGCAAATGAACTCTAGAGGTTTAAGTATCCAATGGAACTAACGGTAGAGCTCATGAGGCATGCTATCGTCAAAGACTTCAAACTTCCTCCATCTAAATTTGTATATTTTAAAATTATGCATTGGGTGCGCAAGGGATTCTCAGAGGAAGTAGGAGATTCCCATATATTCTCTGAAGATAAATTGCACACGAACTATTGTTACCTGCAGGGAAGAAAATTTCTGAGAACCTCTACTTCCTTTGGGGAATTCCTTGCGCACTCAATGCCCGAATTTGCATTTTTAATAGATCTGGTTTCAAGTCTTTGATGATAGATAGCATGAAAAATCAGGTCTACCATTAATGATGTTGGAAATTTGAAGCTGTAAAATACATCTCTCACTCTTTCGGAAAGCTTTAGCTCTGAAACACGACGGAATTTCCACCCCGATGATCAGAACTTCTTTTCTGATTTTCGTTCTTAAGACTGAAAAAAAAATTCAGTCTGCAATCGTTCTTGAGATTGAAATAAAATTCAATCTTCAAGAACTAGTATGCCGCACCTAAAAAGACAAAGGTTTTGGGAACCCGTTACACAGCATAAACGGCCGGACTATAACAACGAAATTTGGTGCGAAGGTAGATCATCCGTTCTCGGACATAATCCCCCCTAAGGGTTTTCGTTCAGATAAGATAAAATCCTTCCTACAGAAAATTTTTCTAGGACATAATCCCCCCCTACCAGAAAATTGTACTAGGACCCAATCCCCCATGGCAGTCAAAATTAATGGGGCGGATTTTTTATTTTATTTTAGATACATACTTTTTCTTGTCTGGATATATTGAACGAAATCTACTTTTGTTTTTACTTTTTAATGTATCCTGAGTTAAAAATTGCATTTGAAATTTTAAAGAAGATAGTTGTAGGGAAAGTGAAATGTGTTTGGGAGCAATTAATTTATGATAATGGGACTGGAAGTGAGAATAGAGTGATATTTTTTGAACAACAAAGTATCCTGGTAGAATTAAGGAAGCACAGTACTTGGTATGTGGATGGGACTTTTCAAGTGGCACCAAACGGATTCCGACAGTTATATACCATTCATATTAAAGTCAATGAAAGGTCTATTCCAGTAGTATACGCTCTTTTGCAGAAAAAGAATCAGGAGTTATATCGCGAATTATTTAGTGAACTTTTGAATTACTTGTAAGAATAGTATGTGTTAATTATGAACGTTCAGATTGTGACTTTTGTTTAGAGGATTAATGGTGGGATATTGTAAAAAATATATATATATTAAGTATTGATGTGATTAATGATGAGTAGTTTTGGATTTAATGTGTGTTTACTTTCCTCTATGTTTGACTTCGAATATGTTTCCCGGGTTCAAATCGTAACAGATTAAGAAAGTTAGTTCTGGTATTATGTGATGAACTGTGTTATGCTAGTCTGTTCGTATGTATATGTATTCGTACTGTAAACTATATTATGTGTATTGTGGCCTTTATATGAGATGTATTATATCTTCAACAATAGTGTAAAATCTACAGTTGTACAGTGGACTTACGGTAAAATAAAAATAATACCTGAGTATTTATTTGACAGGATGTGTAAATTAATTTCTAAAATGTTCAGGTATTTTTAAAGGATCCAAGATTTCTGGCATATCAGGATGACTGACATTCTACATCTAAAAGAAAGTTAGTTCTGCCTTCGACTTTTAAGGTAAGTGAAATAACGTAATTGAATTCTATATTTTTTACTGCCATTTGCTTATATAATAAATTATGTAGAACCATTTCTTGAAATTAGTGTATTTGCGCTACGCGCAGGTTTTGTCCAAGGTAAGGGGAATTATGTTCAGTCAAGGGTGATTATTTCCGCTCAAGGGGGGATTATGACCGGGGAGATTATGTCCAGGAGGGATTTTGACCTAGAATCAGATCATCACCAGTAGATTAAGAAAATATTACAAAATGTTGAAAAAGTCACCAACTTGTATCCAAAATGGCCGCCAAAATGATTTTTTCATAGGATAGGCCACTCAGTACTTCCAATGATGTTTAAATGCATAAAATGTTTAACTCCATGAAGAAGTCAAGTAAACAGAGAGAAGTGAACACGTTATGTAAAGGAAGCTCGCAACATGGAATTTGTTTTTAAAAATATGCCAGATACGTGAGGTTTTAGGTAATAAAACATTATGATACAATAATTTGAAAAGTAAATAATTATTTTAAAATTTATGAAGCGGTATAGCTGCAATGTTCAACTCATTGAGAACCTAGACAAAATCTTAATTTCTATTATTCGAAATTTCTTTCTCCAGTGAAGGAAAACGGAAATTAGCGTTCAAACGAAAAAATAACATTTAAAATAATTAAACGGGACTAATTCATTTCTGACAAATGGAAAAAACAATGCGTTGCGAAACATCAAAATATAATTATTTTCGTTCTTAATTTATATTTATTTATGGATCTTACAGGCAGTTATGGGATAAGCTCGTCACATGTCAGAGGAATGTCATCCTTCGAGAAGCACACAGCAAGAAATAGCGGTGTTGATTCAACTCCTTTCGGTGTCTCAGGGCGTCCACCACTTTTCCGTGTTAAATCGACACAAAAAGCTGTGTTGATTTCGGTCATTTAACACAATAGATGAGTTGTGAATGCGCCTTCAACACAACGGAGGGTGTCATAATAACACTATCACAGTGTTAAATCAACCTTTTATTGTGTTGATTTAACACAGAAAAATGGTGGCCACCCTGGGACACCGAAATGTTGAATCGACATAGCTATTTTTGTTGTGAACTTTTCCGAGTACAGGGAGGGTTAAGTTTACGGCCATGACCTTTTGTCAATATATTATATCCAAATTCGATTTGTGAAACTGAGAAATTCCTTGGAAAACCTCCGTCAGTGTGGCCGAAAGCAGGATTCGAAGATTCGTGCCTCCCCGGTGCCGATCCAAGGTCTCAGATAGTGTATGTTACCAATGCATGTGTGTATTAAAAATATTGTTCGTCTGTGATGCTCTTGTGATCCACAAAGGGTAGTTTATTCCTAATAGGATTACAAAAGAAACATTGCATCAAACGTCCAAAATCCAGTTAGTTTTTCTTCAGTGTGTCAAGATCTGCTTTTCAGTCAATAAAAAAGAATCAACGAAGTAGATGAATCCAGGGTATATTAAATCTTTAAATAATGTTCCGAAACTAGAAACTGGCCTTATATTTTGTCTTTTCAATATGTCTACATCTGCATTCATTCCATATTCCCTGCCGATGAAGGTTTTTGCGACTTGTTTACTTCCCAAATGTTCGAAAAGCTTTTACTTAAAAAGTTCGAAGAAATCGCCAGCGTTGGAGTAAAAGGTTTCCAAGTTTATGCTAATAAATGAAGCATATATTGGACATGAATCAGTTTTTTACTTTTGGGACTAAGTGAGCCACACTGTTCCAAGATTCCTTCAATATCTATGTTACCAGTCTAATATTAGAAACATTTTATAAAAGTTTATGATTGATAAATTTCTCTTTCGATTATTATCTGAAGTACCTAAGAAAAGTACCTAGGATTCAGGTACTAGGTACAGCAAAAAAGTACTTAGTTACAGGCACTAGGTACTGCAAATGAAATGTATCTAGGTAGATGCTTTAGGTACGTGTTTTGTACCTAGGTACAACGTACCTAGGTACTACCCAACACTGCTGGTAACGTTTCTTCCTCGTAATCTCTAGACATTCTGGTGCTTATTATGAACTGAAAGTGTTAAGTAGTGTTTCGAAGGTGTTGCCAGAACACCGCAACTCTGTTTATAATAAAGGGAACCTAGTCAGAATATTTTAATTAACTTAATATACAAGGCCTCAATATCCACGTTTATCCTTCACTGAAGTAGAATCTTCATCGTCCATTCATCATAGATATATCAACTGCTAAAACCTAAAAAGGAACATTTAAGTAAAAAAAATATAGCAAAAACTAACTTACATTTAAATAGTCATATCTCTCTTCTCGACACTAGAACTACCGTTCGAAATAACGACTTTTCTGCATAATTTTGGCGCTCTGAATACACTGAAATGAAAACCATAAGAGGGTACACAACGTAAAAAGAAAAAACCTTCTGCTATTACAATATTAGGTACTTGCGGGAACAATGGCAAAACACGCGAGTTAATTCTGGTACTCATGACTGTCACAGCCTGTTTATTACATTTTGTTGATTTTACATACTTTGAATGTTAACTAATGTTTTAAATATGTTAGTAACTAATGAATAGCTAACTAATGTGAATTAAGTAACTTACTTAAATAATGTACTATAAGGTATTCTCATTTATCAAGGTTCGTTGCGTAGAGTATATTACACTTTCTTTAATCTAATTACGGAGAAGGCGTTGCCTCTCATCTAGTAGAAAGAGTATGGAATTACAATCTGATTTTTGCAAGGAATGCTTGTAGGTTTTTGGAATGCTTCAAAACATTCTGCTACTTTGGGTTGGAAAATGTCCTTGTAAGTTATCACCCTCGAAGATATGATTGTTCCCTTTATCGGGTTATTGCAAATACGTCCAATAAAGTCGTTGATTCTTCACTAAATTTATGCTAATTGAGATCTGTTGCAGGTTAAATCTCTACTGTCTATAGTAGAGGTTCTACCGAATACATTAGAGGTGGCTACCCATACATTGCGACTACTAAAGGCTAGTCCTCGCGCTGTGGATAAGGGTATCCCTTCAATGGTTTCCTCTTTGGTAATAATATTAATACCGATGCTTTAATATCAGAATAGAGTGAAATTCTTCATAATCCCATCATTATTTGTCATCATTCGACATTAAATGACCAGCAATTACGTTACTGATTATAAATGCTGATATTATTCATTACTGAACCTGTATAGTACCTCTCAGCCTCGTTCCAAAACTAACCTAGAATTCCGTCCTTTCAGTTAACTATAATATTTCCTGTAAACTTGCAGTTAGTCAGATTCGGAGACTGAGGTAGTCACAAGAAGAGGAGCAAATAACATCCAAGATAGCACAATAAACTTGTGGAAAGTTTGGCATTGCAAGGCTGCAAACATGCCACAATCGTGCCGCAAATTTGCTACAAACTTTACACGCCAAAATTGCTACAAACGTTTTAGGACAAACTTGCTACAAACCTTGTTTCCAAAACGTTGGTAGACCAACAACGACCCTGTAGCGGAAAACGATTTCAGTCTGCAGTGGAGTTCCAAGCAAGACTCTTCAGATTTGTTTGCTGTCCGTCACTCTAACCACTGATCCACCGTTCGTCTCCTGAACGGAGTACATTTTACTAGTCCTTTTATGTTATGAAGACAGTTTGTGAAATAAAGGGATGCATGTATGCTTACATTAGAAACTGGGAGAGTTTATTGGTCCTGTGTTAGAGCTATGAAAAAGGCTGATTCGTGATTTTTCACAAGCGAGTCACCTTAAGGATCGAGTATCATAATGATGTATAGTTTACTGTTCGGGTCGGTGACATTTCCTGTTCAAACTGGCTGCCAATTTCACAGATAGTACGCTAGCTTAAACCAAGTTTCGACTAACCTTGCAGCGATAATGTTTCGACTAAACTCCTTTTTTTACAGCGATAATGCCGGGGTTCCACCACAAATACTTCCTTTTTAACAACTTCCTTTTCGTTGTACTTATAAATATTTCCTCCTCTTTCATTCCTTTTGTATTCTCAACGGTTTACATAAATTTTTAAAATTGTACGCAGTTCCCGAAAATAAGTTTAAAAATTCAGGTTAGATAGTTCTTCTTTTCTTCCATTATACGCAATACAAAGACAACAAATGCAAATGCAATATGTGGGGAAGTATACACATCATTATTATTTTGCCGAATCAACGACGGCAGCGACGTCAACGATGACGAATCAGGCTCTCTAGGTCTAAAACAGGATCAATGAGATTTAACAGTTTCGAATTTTAACCAATATCAGTGCATTTACTTACGAAACGGTCTTCGTTACATAAAAGAACTAGTAAAAAAAGAGGAAAGTCAGGACTGGCGCTGTAGAGCAGTGGCTAGGTGACGGACTACAAACAAAACCAAAGATTCTAGGTTTGAGCACCAATCGGATCCAGACAATAGAAATCTTTTCCACCACAGGCTTGATGTTTATCAAGTCAAGTTTGTCGCAAGTATGGCGTGCAAAGTTTGTAGCAAAGTTGATATGTGTCAGCTACCCATATTGTAGCAAGTTTGCACCAATGCAATGCCAAACTTTGTACAAACTTCCAGTGCAAAATCTCATACAATCTTACTGCAAGTTTGGGTGTTATCTGGGATGGGTCAAAGTGTGATCCAGGTGCCAAAAGAAACGGTAGTTACACATTTAGCTAAGTTTTAGTAAGTTTAAGTGATTTCAGAGAAAATAACTTACTGGTAATTTCTTCGTCCATGGACACTATACAAGACGCTTTAAAGCACGTGAATCCGAGCCACATCACCACGAATGTATGAAACATCAAGAAGAAGATGCATGCTGTCTGAAATACTTGATAAATTTGAACATTTATGTCTAACTTCGTTGATTGTCTTTTAAAATAATCCAGTATAACCAACTGAAAATAAAGAGACATTATGAACAGTAAATGTAAGGATGACAAAGCTACTACAGGTACGGATCATAGCAGTAGAAGAAAATAATCATTAACAGAATAATTGTTTATAAGAGTTTGGGAAAAACTAGAAGTAGGACATTAAGTGATGCAGCATTGGCCTCTTAGTATGCGTTTCCTAATGATGTAAGTACAATCATAGCAGGTATCTCTCTGAGTACAGTACCATATGCACTGTAAAAATAGGAGACACAACGTTCATTCAAAAAATGGAGGCAGCTGAGCTTCCTCCACTTTTTGGATTAACCTACATTCAACCAGTTTTCGGTTGAACGTTTTACTTTCTGTAAAATTTAAAAATGCGTGTACATACATATGTGTGTGGGTGTAACTTTTCCAACGTATTTCATTCATGCAGAGCATTTCTTAAAGTAGAAAAGAATAAAAGGTAATATTCCTTTAAAATCAAAAATGAAAA
Organism: Lepisma saccharinum; assembly: GCA_022664845.1. NCBI lineage: Eukaryota > Metazoa > Arthropoda > Insecta > Zygentoma > Lepismatidae > Lepisma > Lepisma saccharinum. The sequence continues at coordinate 10,800 of JAGDQP010000530.1, read as the reverse complement.
AAAAAAAAAAGCTGAAGTGGTCGGGTATTGATCCAGGGTCCACAAGCATACTGCTCAGACACTCTTGCCACTTTATGAAAAATATCTATTTATTGAACCCAAAATTTTACAACAATAGGCTAACCATGTAACTCTCCTGTGTGCCTAAATTGTCTATTTTCTGTAACCCTTCTTTGTTTGTAAAAATGTTGATATTATTTCCAACTAACACCTTATTTGACTACAAACATCTTTTACAAAACCTATGCTAAACATAAAAGGTCTTATTATAATTACCTTTACATAATTTATGATACGTCGCTGACATATTGTTGTATTGATAACACCGGTCAACAGTGAAAATGTTTCTAAAATGAATTTAGTCCCAAATTGTTAAATCGAGTCCCACAAACACGAAATGGACAATGAAATGGTACCGTTAACTCTTGTTGGCAAGAAACAGGCAATGTCAGTGAGTAACGGGGGGGAGGGTTGTTCAAACAAGTGTGGAGACCTTGTTAGTAAATAGGTACTGCTGCAACACTGTTCATCAGAATATCATGGTTAATACGTCATTCTCTAGAGACTAATGTAGGCTTTCAAATTCTATATTGACCACGCCGCTGTGACGTACGAGAAATGGAAAATTGGGAAATTTCTTAGACAAAATCCCTTTCTGGAGTTTTGGGACCCCCTAGAGCGACTCTGGGTGAGAGCACGAAACACTAATATACCTTAGAAAATACGCTGGGATATTGGAAATGTTCCTGCCAAATACCATGCTGATATCGCATATGGTGACATCATTATTCTTAGTTCTGTTTGCAAGTAAAAAGTATACTAAAATGTAATCAAGTGTATTAAAGTGAAAACCACACAAATTGTATTTTGGTTTTCTTGTTTCCTTCCAAGTGTATTAAAGGGTGTTGAGTGATTAACAACAGCAACATGGCTCGTCAATGTGTCAACAGGCCAAACAATTTCTGTTGTGTGTGTGGTGAAGTTACATTTGCAAAGTAGAAGCGTCCATTGAAACCGCTTGTGAAGGCAGCATATTTTTACCCTTTTGGTGTTAAAGTAGAGGACCAGGACAAGCCATGGACAAAGCATATATGATGTAACAGATTCTGCGTGAATCTACATGCATCGTTAGAAAACAAGGGATGTTCAATGAAGTTTGGTATTCCTACGGTATGGAGGGAGCCAACCAATCATTTTAACGACTGTTATTTTTGTTTGGTACCACCAATTAGGCATGGAATGTCCAAAAAGAAGGAAGGATGTATACAATACCCCAACATACCGTGAGCCGTCAGACCAATTCCTCATGACAAAGATCCTCCCGTACCTAGTCCTCCATGCGAATATAGAGTGCAAGATGAAGAATATGAAGGGAACGCAAAAGACATGTAGGCAGCACCTGGGCCCTCATCAACTGATATGGAATTTGTACCACACAGTGGAACACTGAAGGAGCCCCACCTACTTTCACAGACCAAACTGAATGATTTCATTCGAGATCTTGAGTTGCCTAAGAACAAAGCTGAGCTTGCGGCATCAAGACTTAAGGAATGGAATTTATTATAATATGATTTCAAACCAGAATAAAACACTGAACTGCTGAACAAGACTATACTATTCGTAAAAAAATAAATTACGCGTAACGTTTCGACTTTCTAGCAAAGATCCTCATCAGACATACACTGAGTCTGTACAAAAAATTACACATATATAAATACAACCCCAATAATCTACCTGTTCCCTCATTGGCCGAATCAAACAGCCAATCAGAGACGCCCGATCAAGCAGCCTCCCCATTGGCCGGAACAATCAGCCAATCAGAGACGCCATAAAACATCCCATGTCAACAAGAGATAATCAACATGTAGCAAACTTAGAGCCCCCTAACACCTCAATTAATATACATACAGCTCTGTGTTTGTCAACAATAATCTTCCATTCTTTATTAATGCTAAAACTTTTGGTCCAGTTCATTAAGTTCTTATCTACTTCTTTTTCTATCCACCAGGCCTCCTTCCATTTTCTAGGCCACATACTATCTTCATGTTCTAACACAATCACTTTTTCCCAGTCCACATTATGTCCTTTTTCTTTTACATGTTTGAATATAGCATTACTCTCTCTACCATATTTCACATCGCTTTTATGTTGTTTAATTCTTTCTTTCAACAATTTACCCGTCTCTCCAATATACTTCATATCACAATCCTCACAGTTAATACAATAAATGACACCTTTCTGCTCCTTCTTCCCTTTATCCTTTCCTTTACTTCTGACCAAATCCAACAACTTCCTACTACCTTTTCTGTACACTCTCACACTCTGCTTTCTTAATATCTTTTTAATAATCTCTGTGCCCTCTACTAACCCTATAATGCCTTTCCATACCACCTCTTTTCCTTCCTCATCTCCTTATCTTCCCCTAGAATCCACAGATGCCTTAATGATATCCCTTTTACTATACCCATTCTCATATAGCTGTTCCTTAAAAGCTTTTACATTCTTTTCTACATTTTTGCTACAAATCCTAGTAATTCTTGTCAACATATTTCTTATAAAATTAGTTTTTGTGCTATTATCCACATTACTTTTCTTATTACAATAAATACCAGCATTGCATTCTTTTTGATACCATTGAGTTTTAATTCTCCTCCCTTCTTTACTCATTAAAATATCAAGATAACATAAGCTACCTCCCTTCTCTATCTCCAGCTCTAACTCTATTCCTTTTTCTTTATCCTCAATGCTTTCTACAAACTCTATCAATTCTTCTTTAGAGCCTTCCCATATCCCAAAACAATCATCAACGTATCTACATAAATACTTAATCTTCCCTTTTCCCTTCTCTACCACCTTCCCCTCCCATACATTCATAATGATATCAGATAACACAGGACTAATCTTAGACCTATACTTAAACCTTCCTTAATTCTATATATGTCATTCTTCACTTTGCAAAAACCAAAATCCCAAATTAAGTTGAGGGCTTTCCTAGCTTTCTCCCACTTCCAACCTTTCACCCCTTCTTCCCCCATGGCACCCTTAACAATATCAAGTATAGCAGCCCTCTTTAAACTTGGAAACATAGCTTTAACATCCAAACTAAATAAAATACACTCATTTTCAATTACAACTTTACTTGTGTAGTCAATTACCTCTCTATAATCTTTCACTGCCAACGTTTCTTGTCTGTCTCTCACCCACTCTAACACTGTTTTCAATTCACTTTCCAATGGTTCAAAATAATTGTTCTTACAATCCATCACTGGTCTTAACTTCACTTTTCTTTTTGTGTATTTTTGGAAAACCTTTTAACACCGGTACTCTTCCATCTTCATTTAACCACTTCTTTAGCCCCTTCTTCTTAGTTTCTTCCTTTATCTCTTGTTTGATCTCTTCTTCTTATCCACTAACTCGTACTGACCATCTACTAACTCCTTAACAAGAGATCATACAAGAGATAAAGGAAGATTTTTTTTTTTCAGAAGTTCAGTGTTTTATTCTGATCTTAATTGCAAGACGTGCAACTATGCTTTGTTGTCATGATACTAATTTCACACAGCAGGAGACCCTGGTATTTTGTTATGATGGTTTGATAGTTTGTTTGTTTGATGGTTTGATGAACAAATTGCATTTCAAATACAAACCACAGCAGTGGAGACTGTTTATAGACAGCTCTAAGTTGAGTATGAAAGCAGTCCTGCTCCACAATTCCAATTCTCTTCCATCAGTGCCCATTGGTTAAGCTATCAATATGAAGGAAAGACATCACATGAAACAAATACTAGAAACAGTTCAGTACTATGTTCATCAATGGCAGTTAGTGGAGACCTAAAAGTCATCGCTTTTGTGTTGAGGTTGCAATCGACTTTCACAAAATACTGCTGCTTTTTGTGTAAATGGGATAGTCGGGACAGGTCTCCCCATTACATCAGAAAAGTGTGTCCTCCAAGGAGGGATTTCCGATCTGTTGAGAAGAATGTACATCCTCCTCCTTTAGTTCATACGAAGAACATCCTCCTGCTCCCGTTACATATCAAACTGGGGTTAATGAAACAGTTTGTAAAGGCATTTAATGAAGATGGTGATGCGTACAAGTACCCCTGAAACTGTTTCCTACGTTAAGCGAGCCTAAATTAAAGGAGGGGATTTCCATAGGTCTACAAATTCGTAAACTGTTGCATGACGAAACATTTGATCAATTCCTTAGTCGTAAAGAAAAGGCTACATGGAACGCTTATAAAGATGTAGTAACAGGTTTCTTGGGTAGTCGCAAAGCGGAAAACTACATTGAGCGTGTGAACACATTGTTGGAGAAGTATAATGAGTTAGGCTTTAATTTTCTCACTCAAAGTCCACTTTCTCCCCTCACATTTAGACTTGTTCCCCAGTAACTGCGGTGAAGTGAGTGATGAGCATGGTGAGCATTTCAACCAAGATATTAGCACAATAGAACACGGATATCAAGGTAGGTGGAACGCTGGCATGCTTGCTGACTACTGCTGGACACTGATAATAGATGCCCCACGGGAGGAACACAACAGGAGGGCAAAGAAGGCTCACGTCAATAGAACTCAAAGTTGGTGCCACAAAGCGCTTTCATGCAAATATTTTTTATTTTATATTCAAAGTTAGGTATGTCATAATTACGTATTTAGTTGTGTACTTAGTTCTATACAATCGAAATTCTTGTGCTACAGCTACACTGGCGAATACACTCATCCGAAGGCCAAGAGAAGTTTCTCACGTGAATAAAATTAAACGTTGATACCGCATAGCACTTTCTTGTAAATATTTTTCAGTTTATGTTCGTAATATATGCAGTTGTAAAAGTTAGGTATGTTTTTACTGCAACACAATCATTTAGTAGTAGAATTCTATTGCTACACTGGAAAAATGTACCAAGGAAATATGTAATACATAATATAAAGTATCGATATTCAATGCTACATTACAATAGCTGTTTCTCAAAAACAGTAGCTAATAAAATAAATGTGAGGTCAGATTCACTTTTCTTGTCCCACAATTAGTAAGAATCGACTATTTTGGGAAAGGAAACTTTCAACAAGCCTTTTTTTGTTGTCCGGTGTAATTAATGTAATCTACATAATATTGAACATTATTGGTTTCTGGTGACCTTAAAATTAGTTCTATTGTAGTCGCGATTTACCAAAGAATAAATATTTTTCTTTTTGCTTTCGGATACACATGGAATGCTGGAAAATACACAAGATCAGCATCCGTATAATTCGCTGACACTGCTCTCGTAATGCGCCATATACATATATTTTTTACAGTGAATCCAGATAGGGTTGATTTTTCCACAATTTCTAATTCTATGTAATATAGTATCCTTTTTTTACAGAGTTTACAGTTGGGAGTTTCAGTAATACCTAGCTGATACAATCTATTATGGACAGGATAAATTTGATGTAAAACCTGATATTGACTTTCAAACGCTTGGTAATTATCTTTGATTTCCTTTAAATATGGCCATATTTTATCCCAACATATATTATTAAAATATCTTTCGATGGCTGGTATAAAACTAGGTCCATTATTTTGTAAATGTTCATAAAATTGTTTTACTGTCATTGTATCCATTGGCAAATCGGCCCGAAATAAATATTCAACATGAATATACGTTTCAGTTAGATATGGTAAAATTCCCTGCCATTTCCTTACAGAAAGCGGTAATTGATCACCAATTCGTCGCAAAACTTCTTCTAACAGTTTGGCAGAAAAGGTATCGGGATATTGTAAAAAAATTTGCATCGTGCGATGAATTAGCAAGGCGTTCCCTTGTGACATCAAATTCTTTAATCCTAAACCTCTCTTGTCAAGTAGCAAATAGACAGTTCTTCTTTGCACTCTCAATGCTTTTGAACATCAGATAAAACGACTATTTGTATAGAAATTGCAGCAAATATCTTATGTGGCAACGGAAACAATTGCAAGTAGTAAGTCGTTTTGCTAAGAATATATACATTTATAAATTGCACTCGAGCTAAGAGGGTGGGAAAACATTGCTTATACATTTGCAATGACACAGTAAAATTTCTAAGTAAATTATCAGAATTGACGCTAATTGTGTTCGGAACATTATTAGTCCACCATATTCCTAAAAATGTAAGTTGTGATACCGTTGCCCCATGCTTGTTCCACTCTACCCTACACCTGTATTCTGAAATGGTAATATTTTTGTTTTTGTTTTGTTGAGATTGGTATTTGACACGGCTCTAAATTGTATCAAGCCTTCATTAATTACCTTTAACTCTGCTAACGACCGAGATATCCAAATCGCATCGTCAATGTAAACCATAGCTTTTATTGTGGTGTTCTGAAAAAATATTCCCTGCAATTTATTAGTAAGATATTGCGTTAAGGGAGCCATTGCTAACGTGTACATGTATGTAGCAATGGGACTTCCTTGATTTAGTCCACGTTCCATACGAAAAGCCTCTTTGATTTATTTTGAGGGAAATTCAACGGACCTCGTATATATTTGTCATTATTTGTATAAATTGCCCAGGAAAATTAAATTGACGTAAGGTTTATATTAAATAAGTTAAGTTCAGCGATGAGAAAGCATCGGCAAAGTCAGTTGATACAACAGTAAAATCTGGTATTATTGAGTGTTTGTAAGCCTGGGTGAGTTCGCGAAGAGAGGCAAGTATCACTTGCAAATGTTTGGTGTTAGTAATACCTCCCTGACTTTCCTCTATTAACACAGACATCAAAGGTTTAAGTCGATCTGTGAAAATCCTTGAGAAAAGAATGATACTCTGCTCTGTATGGTTTGTTGTTTATAGAAGTTGAGATAATGCTGTCGTATGACGCCATAAATGTTCCCCCCTTCATGTTTACCATTAGCATCAATGAAATCATTAATAGTTTTGCTTTTTACCCTTTTTCGTTCACTAATTATGGCAGGATAAACTGTCGGTTCATGAATGCCTAGTTGGTTTAATTTAGAGCGAACTTGGACACCCTGTATATGTTTCATGTGACATAATCTTATTTTACTTTGTAATTATTTCACCTTATAATACCATTTGATGTCATTTTGAGCTAATTGATTGTAATATTGCAAATCTACATAGTCACTTTGTAATTGTTCTTTTTCATACTTAGCTCTATTTATTAAAAAATAAATTGTTTCAAATTTTACGGCTTTCTTAAATTGACACCACCATAGTTGTATATTACTCTGTTTGGTATATTTTTTGTTATGTTGCACTCATAAGTTCACTATGAGTATTTTATATACGTTGACTTCACAGACTTAATTATTTAATTGCCATGTAAAACTGGGAGAGAAATGAGTTTTTATGTCTGTTTGCACTGTAGACCGTACTAGCGCATGGTCTGAGAAAAACATCCTCTTTATTGCTACTGTTTTGATTTTATTTTGAAAATTATTAGAATAATAGATGACGACCAGCCGCGACCATCCCGTTGAGTAAAAATAAGTCGCCCCTATGTCTCTGGGGGCCACTTAGCTGCGAAGGCAGTTGGTGTTTATGGCTTTCCGAGTGATATTCATAGCTAGGATTTTACTGCACAGGAGGTTAATGATTAACATGTAGATTTTACTACGAGGAATGTCTGGATAAAAACAGAAGATATACGTTCGCTACTGCGTAGAGATTTATACCCAACTTAATTCCGCCAATGCAATCATATCGTTCCCGATCCACCAGTCAACTGTTTACTGTTCACAGTGTAAAAGCAACATAAACACTCAAAATGGTGGGGCGTTGAGTGACAAGCAAGTAACTTTACTCCTGTTATTGGATTATAAAATATCCAACCAAGGCTTAAACTTAATCCACAAAAGTACGTAACCTCGAAACGACGAGTTTAGCTTACACTTCGATCAGAAAATGACCGAATTTTAAGCGTAAAATAAGTTGAACGTTCACCGACGAAACACTTTGGCCAGTTTCAGCCAATTTTCAGTTAATGTTAAGCCATTACAAAGAAAATGTTAAACTTTAAAATGGAGTTAAGGCTACCAGTTTTTCCACTAAAGGGCTTACACTATATCCACATTTAAGAGTAAATACAACAAAACGCTAATTTTCGAAATTTGTTTCTCCATAAAGCGGAGTAACTTTCATCTATTTCGTGTTTCCACTTTTTACAGTGTGGGGCCCAGAAAGTAACTCTACCAGGTGCCTGAAGTTCTCTCTACAAAGTACGTCCTATTACATTCTGGATTCCTAACGCCCCTGACGCAAATTTCCGAAATACATCCACTTTAAGTCTGGATTCATTAATGCGCGATTCTGATTGAACGACAGAATTTGGCGTTAGTTGTATATGAATGAAACTTCGTCTTTACTGCTTTCGAAAGAAACGGGCGAAGGCAGTGTATGTAGAATAAAGTATATGTTCTTTTATTACGCAGAATTCAAGCTGTAAATTTACTGCTGAAAGATACTCTGAAACTACATGTAATTTCTTATATTTAAATTGAGCAACTTGTTATTATATTATCAGAAATGAAGGTAAGTTGCCATGACATATACGTTGCGGAGACAAATAAATGTGACATCCATATAAACTTCCATTCTGTGCCTCATAAGTACAGTCTCAGCAATCTTATTGCGACACTAACATCTTTTTTAATGATTAAAATTACTGTGCATGCTAGTTCAGTTGAGGCACTCATAATGGAACGTTTCAAATTGTGTTTATACATATAGCCTCATTATATATAGACGTGAACAACTACTTGCGGTAATGGTCTCGATAAAATACTAAAGCAAACATACGAGGTCTCGCAATTAGTAGTACGACTTTGTGTACATCTCACAACTTTGTGTACATCAGTGCATACAATGATAGTGATTCTTACTATTAGTTTGTGTTATATGGAGTTTAATGTACTTCCAGTATTGATTTATATTTGCATTGTTTAGGATGCGTGCAATGCAGAATGCAATGCAAAAAGGTGTGATATGAGTGCAAAAACACACACATACGCCTTTGAAAATTTGTCCTTACACTCATACCTCCTACTGAATTTGCGTCACATTTTGCATTATGCACATCCAAATACTCAACAAATATAAACGTTGAACGTGTTGTAGAAACATTTAATACCACATAACAAAAGTAAAGAAAGGTAAAGGTAAAGCTATCCCCTCTGCGATACACACGCGCCGTGAACGGCGCATGGGGGATGTGGAGGTAGCGCTCCACATTTTCTTGACCTACGGTACGAAGTGAGGTTAGGTGGTCAGTCCCATGCTCGACCGCCTTTACCTTCCCAAGGTGCCCAAGGACACTCTTGTACTCTAATTTTATAGGAGGCTGAGTGGGCCTCAGAGCGCCAAGCATGGGAACACTGCGAGAAAAGTCTCCAGTGTCCTGGTCGGGATTTGAACCCGGGTTGCCCGATTCGTAGTCAGAAGTAGCTAATATAAAGAATTCCCACTGTGATACATTCTGGTTTAAATGTGTATGTACACCGTTGTATGTAATGTAGTATGGGATACTCTTTGTTGCGTGACTTCATATCTGCTATTCGTGTGACTATTTATTTTCAAAGGAAGGAATGTTAATTTTACTTGATGAAAATGTGTTTCTGATATATCCTCATTTGACAATTGGAGCCGCGATGGCACAGTGGTAGAGCGCTTGCCTCTAGTGCGTGGGGTCTTCACCTCGATCCCTGCTAACACCACGTAGGCTTTGTCATGGACAAACACCGCGTGCGTGGGTTCTCTCGGGATTCTCCCGTTTCCTCCCGCTTTCTTCATTTCACCAATTTATCCCATTATCATCCATTCGACCGGAGCCAAAGTTGCCTAAAGGCCTGAAAATAAATTTAAATTTGATCGATAGTCAGCAACGTTCTCAGCTCCATTTGTTCGGTTCTATCAGGGTAACGTTTTAGAGTACTAATCCATCTGGGTTATTGTCTAAATCCAAAATGTTTACGTCATCATGTACCTATTAACTGAAGTCCACTACATATAGGATACACTAAAGTACATATAAATAAGCCCAGGCAACTCTGGTCCAGACTATCTTCACGGCAATTTGATATGTAAATATGCAATTGAAATTAACAGGCCAAATGAAACCCCTAACGAAATATGAACCCTATTGAGAAACTAGTTCTTGATGTATAGATTAATCATCAAGAGCTTTTCAATGTTAACCCACAAGACATGGTTTTAAAAATTTCCAGTTTTCACCCCACCCTCACTCGTACCCCCACAACCTAAATCGTTGGTGTCACCGTAAACTTCATAGAGAGTACTATAATTTATGCAGAAAAAGTTTCCCTATAAACTCCATAGGGGCTTATTTTTTAAATTTCAACCCTCTTGGGCCGATTTTGCTCATTAACGAACTTAACCGAGCTATTTAGCCTAGAGAAAACAATAAAATTTGGATCAAATATATATTTTGAAACTTTCAACCCGCGACCACCCCCCTTGAGCCGATTTTGCTCATTAACGAACTTAGCCGAGCTATTAAGCCAAAAACAACATAATAAAATTTGGTTTAAATATCTTTAAAATTATGGCCGCTAGCGTGTAAATATATATATGACATGGTACCGATCTCAATGGGTAGATTTTTCTTCGAAATCTACCTAAAAATATAAATTTGAAAGTAAGCTAATATGTATTTAAAGAGCTAAAGTTAATCCGAACAAAAACACCAGAGGTGCAAAAAGTGAAGCCAAGTTCTTTAGCCCTAAAAAGGTGTGAAATGGGAGACGGATGAGCCAAGTTCCTTGGTGACAGCATGTAACAGGAACAAAGGAACTTGGCGCGA